>CAJHQP010003548.1:0-66073 GCA_905132765.1 Moricandia arvensis
ACTCTCTTGTATTTATACTTCTGTTCAACTCTTGTAATATGTGAGAGCCGAAAATCATCAAGAAATAAAACAACTTCTTTTGTCTTCATCACTTCTCTTACATTGCATTCATGGTATCAAAGCCATGAACTCTACATCTGCCACTCTGAACATAGTTAACTCAGTCACCGTCAAGCTAACTGAGAAAAAACTACATTCTTATGGAAACGGCAGTTCGAAGCCTTTCTCAGTGGGCAAGGTCTCTCTCGTTTTGTTACTGGCTTCCTCTCAACATACCATGTTGTCCTGAACGTCCAGGCGCATTAACGGAACCAACACACCGGTTCAAAAACCCAGACTTTTCAGATATGGAATCAAAACAGATCAGATTGTTTCAGTCCTGGCTTCTTGGGCTTTCACCGAGGACATCCAAAGCATCGTCATCAACTGTACAACAACGGCTCATGACACTTGGGACGACCTTAGGCAGACACTTCAACAGACTTTATTCTACATGTTTGTTCGAACTTCCGAGAAAGATTCAACTGCTTCAAAGCTCAACAAACCTATGTCAGAGTACCTTCGAGAAAATCAAGACCCATTGAGCGATCAGCTGAGCTCCATTGGAATTCCCCTGCATGAAAAGAATGAAGATTTTTGCAGCCCTCCATGGACTCGGTTAGGAGTACGAACCCATTAAGACGAGCATTGAAGGCTCTATGGATCTCCATCCCTTTCCAACATTCGATGATGTATCTTCTCGACTTACTAGCTTTGATGACCGCTTGTGGCGCTACACGACTTCTGCTGAGCCAAGTCCTCACCTTGCGTTCAACACGTCTTGTATCCCAAACCCTACACATACCTATGGACGCGGCCGCAGTTCTAACAGAAGGTTTGGTCGTGGTCCGTAAGCCGTGAGTCCTTCTCCACTAGACGACGGGGATTCAATCACCAGTTTGCTTCTTCTCCGAGCTCCTCCCGCCTCGTCGGACTCCGACAACAGGCCTATCTGCCAGATCTGTGGTCGTTACGGTTCACAGTGCACTTCGGTGCTGGCAAAGGTTCAACAACAGCTACCAAGATGATTCTCTTCCTGCAACTTTGGGCAGCTATGAGAATATAACCGACGTTTCAGATCAAATGGGAGCTGAATGGTATGCGGACTCGGGGGCTACTACACATGTCACTAGCTCCCCTCAACATCTTACACAAGCTCAAGACTATCGAGGAAATGACACTGTTCTAGTAGGAGATGGAAACTTCCTCCCTATCACACATGTTGCGTCTGGCAGACATTCCCTCTACGGTCAGGTAAACTTCCTCTTAAAGACGTTATTGGTTTGTCCTCAACATAACAAAATCCTTGCTCTCAGTGTCTAAGCTTATAGCTGATTATCCTTGCTCCTTGAACTTTGATTCTGACATTGTATGTGTTAAGGCCAAGGAAACCAAACAGCTTCTGAGCACATGAAGCAGCAGTAAAGGACTGTTTGTCATGGATGCACCAAAGACTCAAGTCCACTACTCCACACGTCAAGTTGCAGCGAGCGATGAAGTATGGCACCGGAGGTTGGGCCACCCAAACACTCAAGTTCTTCAACTGCTGCGACAGAACAAGTCTATCCTCATAAATAAAAGTACCTTGAAGTCTTGTGATTCATGCTTCCTAGGGAAGAGTTGTCATTTGCCCTTTGTAGCTTCTTCTTTTACTACTTCTAGAACTCTAGAGAGAGTTCATTGTGATCTCTGGGTCCATCACCGACTATGTCTAATTAAGGTTTTCGGTTCTATGTAATCTTCATAGATAGCTATTCTTGTTTCTGCTGGTTGTATCCTTTGAAAGCCAAATCCAACTTCTATCAGACTTTCACTCTGTTTCAAAGACTCGTTTAGAACCAGTTCTCTTCTAAAATCAGTGTCTTTCATGTGATGGAGGTGGTGAGTTTGCAAGCAATAAGTTCCAGAGACCATCTTGCACAATGTGGAATTCAACTTTATATGACATGTCCTTACACCCTCAGCAAAATGGAATTGCTAAGAGGAAACACCGACATATATACCGAGTTGGGGCTCACGATGATGTTTCACAGCAAACTGCCTCAGAAATTTTGGTTGAGGCATTCCATACTGCCAATTTCCTCAGTAACCTGTTATCTTCGTCTGCGCTTAACACTAAGAAGAGTCCGTACGAAATACTGCATCGTAAGCCTCCTGAATACTCAGCTCTACGGTCATTTGGTTGTTCTTGCTTTCCTACGCTACGAGACTATGCATCAAATAAGTTCGATCCCAAGGTCTTTACACTGTGTTTTCTTGGGATATAATGAAAAGTACAAGGGTTATTGCTGTCTTTCTCCCCCTACTGGTCGCGTATTATATCAGCAGGCACGTCTTGTTCAACGAGGATCAGTTTCCCGTCCACGACACCTATCGAAGCTATCACCCATCTGCATACACTCCTACACTTAAATCTTGGCAGATGAGTTTCATTCCTCCACAAAGCTACTGCTTCATTCTCCCGAATCACCGTATGTGCCCGTTGCAGGTGCCTATGCAGTCTCATGCTCCGACAACAATACAGCCTCACACATCGTCGGCTCAGGCTCAGCCACGTTCGTTTACAGATAGTGACTCTTCTTCTCTTCCAGGTTCTCCCCTACACCACTGACTATCAGAGACCAAGATAGAAGTTCTTCATCTCAGCTTCACCTCACCAACCATCCCCTACATCACCTACGTCTACAAATGTCTCGACCCTCTGCCTCAGTGGAACACAAACCAAATTCACCCTATGGTTACAAGACTGAATGCAGGAATACGGAAAGTCTAATCCCAAATATGCTTTGCATATCCTTCGCGTCTCTCATCCTGAGATACACAGTTACAGCAGCTCTGAAACACAACGGTTGGACCGCCGCTATGGGGAACCGAAATGGACAATTGTGCAGAGGCTCAAACTTGGTCTCTCGTTCCTTATACACCAGACATGCATGTCCTCGGCAGCAGATGGGTTTACAAAAAAAACTTAACGCAGACGTAAGTGTTTGAGAAACTTAAAGCTCGCATTGTGGTTAAAGGGAACAATCAGGAAGAAGGGAGTTGACTATTTGGAACGTTACAGCCCTGTTGTGAGATCGGCTACAATTTGCATTGTACTCCATCTTGCTACGATTATGAACTGGGAAGTGAAACAGATGGATGCCCAAAATGCGTTCCTCCACGGAGAGCTCGCTGAGACGGTCTTCATGCGACAACCTGCGGGGTTTGTAGACAAGTTAAAGCCCTACTCAGGTCTGTCATCTTCACAAATCCATGTATGGTTTAAAACAGTCCCCGCGAGCCTGGTTTGAAAATTTAGCAGCTTTCTACTGGATTTTGGTTTTCTATGCAACATCAAAGATCATTTCTCTTCATTTATAATCACGACAACAATATCATCATGCTTCTACTTTACGTTGACGATGTGGCTGTTACTGGCAACAATTATGCTGCAATGGAAAGGATGTTACTCGAAATGAATAAGCAATTTCAAATGAAAGATCTTGGACAGCTTCATTATTTTCTCGGTATCCAGGTGCACTCTCATCAAGATGGTATGTTTCCTCTCCCAGCAGCAGTATGCCCACTACCTGCTCTTGACTGCTGGAAATGGAAGCTTTGTTGCACCTAGTCCAACACCTCTTCCTCTGGACTTGAACAGAGTACAAGACCAAGATGTTCCCTTCCCTGATGTTACTTACTTTCGAAGTCTTGCAGGGCAAGCTTCAGTATCTCACACTCACACGGCCGGACATCCAGTTTGCTGTCAATTATGTCTGTCAAAAAAATGCACGCTCCAACACTCTCGGACTTCAACAATCTGAAGCCGTATATTACGGTACATCAAAGGTTACTACGTCAATGGGTATTGATTTCTCGAGACACACTGACTGCACCCTCATCTCCTATAGTGATAGTGACTGGGCAGGGTGCCAAAACTACTAGAAGGTCCACAGGTGGCTTCTGCACATATCTAGGATCTAACCTCATTAGCTAGTCCTCCAAGAAGCAAGCCTACAATCTCCAAGAGTTCAACTGAGGCTGAGTATCGTTCGCTATCAGAAACTACGTCCGAGTTAACTTGGATCAGTACAGTCCTAAAGGGAACTGGGTATATCTTTACCAGTCACACCCAGAACTCTTTGGCGACAACCTCTCCTCTGTCTATCTGACTGCAAATCCAGCCTTTCACAAAGAACAAAATCACTTTGAAACAAATTATCACTATGTTAGAAAAGAGTTGCTTTGGGGTCCCCTTGTGGTTAAGCACATTCCGTCGCAACTTCAAATCGCAGAAATTTTTTCGAAATCCTTGCCAACAGAAGTTTTCCGTCATCTTCGTTTCAAACTCGGCGTCGACGTTCCTCCCACGCAGAGTTTGCAGGGGGGTATTAACAGAAGCTTGGCAAGGCCTCTGCCCCATCAATATCTCCTCAAAACGACATCAGTAAGGAGAAGAATAGAGTAAGTGGGTCAGGATATAAAGCCCACAATCTCTGAGCCCAATAAGTCCTCTCAACGGTCACCAACGGATACACCGCAAGAAGCCAAAAACAGAGCAAAGGACAGAGCAGTCTTCGAGGCAAAAGAAGACAGTACGGCTCTGAACCTGCGAAAATCGATTCTCAGCCCTTGATGGGGTTGAACAGTTAAGATGGTGCCAGCAAATAGTGAACTAGGGTTTTAGACTCCCTTGTATTTATACTTTTGTTCACTCTTGTAATAGGTGAGAAGCCGAAAAGCATCTAAAAATAAAACAAGTTCTTTTGTGTTCATCACTTCTCTTTCATTGCGTTCAATATATATATACTAAGGTAGGCCCATCGTACGGACGGGGTTAACGAATAACAAATAAAATAAATTACTTAAATTTTTTTTATTTATTTTAACAGAAATTAAAATTAATTTTCATGTTTTTTATTAAAACAATTTATCTATTTATTCTAAAAATTAAAATTATTAATTATTAAAAGTTTTATTGAAAATGTAACAAATAGTACATTTCATCGGTATATATATATAAACAACTACATAACCAAATTTTTTTTAATTTTAAAAACAACTTCATAACCAATAATTGTAAGGAAAATTTGATCCACATATTCATAACAAACACCAAAATTAATTTTTACACATAAAAACTCTTACACTATGATATTTGTGTAATAATTTTCATATTACCCTTGACACATACAGTTGAATATTTTTTTCTTTTCTTTTTCATTTATTTTTCATAAAATTATGTTTTCCCTTTTTACCTTTAATTGATTTCAATTTCTCCTACAACAATTATTAAACTTTGTATTTTACATATTAAAAACATAGATCCTACAAAAAATGTTTTAAAAATTTCAAAACAAATATATATGTTATAAATTTTTATAAGATATTTCTATTAACGCGATTTTTAAATCTTTACTATATTAAATATACATATAGTATAGTTAAAATTTATTTTCTAATAAGGATATTTTTTTTTGTATTTCATTCTATTTAAAAACATTGAATAAAAACGTAATATACAAATATACATCTCTCTATTTCGTGATGGACACTGCCCATCTGTTTTATATATACCTCTATTACTAGAACAATCTTTGTTATACAGTGTGTTGTGCAATGCTCATGCGTTAAAAAAGAAGAAAAAATGTCCACTTATACAATCAATTGACACAATTAGCAACATATGGCTTATATTTAATTATTTCTCCGTAATGGTCGGTCTCTCCCTACTCTCCCTAATTTTGAATGGACTGACTGCAACAAATAATCACATAGTATATGTTTAAGTGTAGGCTGTTTTGGGCTTCTCTAAGATTTTTTAAAAATTTTGTTGACTTACGTTTTGAAATAGGCTATTTGTAATATGGACCTGTTTTTTTAAGGTTTTTTCGTATGTTTGAACTGTGAATTATTTTGCAGCCGTGTAAACAGTGTTTTGAGAGCAAGTTCTTTCCTGTCTCTCTTCCCCACTGTCTAAGAAAAGGTCACCCCCACAATTTTTTGGACGGAAGGAGGTGTTTTGGGGTCTCTCGGTTATGTCTAGTTATTCTTCCCATTTCGCTGTTCTCTCTGACTCGTGGTGTTTTTATGTTATTGTCCCTATCAAAGATTTGTGGAATGTGTGTTTATCAGAGTCGATCTTGCCATATGTGTCGAAGATATAATTCGGGTCTTTAGATCTGGGGTCTGATTTGTAGATTTTCTCGAGCGGATAAGGCGTGTATCATGTAAATCATGTCAAATATGGGGGTAATATTCTTTGGCTTAGGCCACCAGTGGTTTCTAGTCTGTGTTTGCACATTCCCAAGTAGATCAGGCGTAGGTGGACTTCCTCGACTCAACTTCTTGTTCGGTTAAAGCTCTGACTTGGTTGTGCGATGGCTTGCTTTCTGTTAGCTTTTGTAAGCAGTTTTATTTATTCTTTCTTTCAATAGAAAGTCTTTTAAAAAAATAACTTTGATAAGTTATCGTGTGTTTGTAATGACTTTTTCAAACTGGCCAAAAGTTTTCAATGTTTGTCTATTACTTAATTTTCTGTTTTGTTAAGGTTTTTCATATGTGTGTTGAAAAAATCTGAGGAGATTACATATATCTCAAAAACGTAAATTTGGGCTAAAGCTGAATATATGTCGATTTGCTCTTCCTATAAGTTGGTTGTTGAATAAGCTATGTATTTGTCGACTTCCAATGTGTTTTTTCAGTTAGGTTTTGTCCCTTTGTATTGAATTCGTATGGTTTTCTTTGACGTCTTTGTTGAACTTTTCATTTAAATTCTCTCTTCTCTGTATACAACCTTTTGCTAACGAATTTTTGGCTTAATAGGTGGAGAAAATACCAAGTTCAAGAAGCTGGTTCGAGTGTTTTTTGAAGCAATGCAGCGTTTATTTCAAGCAGTGGTGATGCTCTTAAACCCAGCTTTAGACACTGCTTTTCACATTGCAAAGCAAGCCGGTTAAGAGGATTTTAAATCTTGCTTTCTCAGGAGGCTTCCAAAAAAAAGAATGACTTTGATAAATTCTTGTTTTGATGCAGAACCTGTCGATAATGCTGCACAGTTCTGAAACTTACATTAGAAACGAGTTTACTCTATGGAGATGTGAGGCAACATAATGGAAGATGCTAAACCTATAGCTTTCATAGGCGTTTATTGCTTACCTTCTGCTTCCTTATGTTTTGTCTGTGATATCTTTTCACTTAACTTCTTCTATCTTTTCACTTAACTTCTTCTATCTTTTCTGTAAAGACCAATAATATGATTCATAGCCCACAAATTAAAGAGATGCTAAAGCCCATTAAAATTAAACCAAACAAAAAAGAATAAATATTTAAGGAGACAGACACGTGGAAGGCTTTTACTTATTTTATTTGATGACGTGGATGCACATGAGAGAAGGATAAAGATAATGTATATTAGTTTATGTATTAGTTTATGTGGAAACCAAGATCTTCTTGTATATTAGTTTATGTATATTTTTCTCATATATGCTTATGTAAATACCAAATTTATAAAGATAATATTGTGTATTATTGATAAAAAAAGCGAGATGAGATCATATTTTGGAATTACAAAGGATATTAGTGGATCAAAATGCACATTTTTTTTGTGTTTCCTCAAAGATAGATAGCAACATAAAGTTAATGGATGATCTGCTCGTTGGTTATCAAAAGTAGAGAAGAAGATTCTGATAAAATATGTTTCCCTAAGTCTCCCAACCTATGATATGCCCATCTTCCTCTTACCATTGGATATATTTGTAAATCTTGCGAATGCCATTACACAATTTTATTAGAGTTCAAATCCACATAAACAAGGTATGCATTGGATAAAATAAGAAACACTTTGTTTTCCAAAAGAAGAAAGTGGTCTTGGTTTCCGTATGAACCATGTTTTAATTTGGAATAAAGTACAATTCCAATATTATCTTCTCACAAGAGCACTACGTGGAAAATATTATAGAGAAAGTACGCCTCTGCATTCAGTTACTATAGATATCCTTTCTTATATTTAGACAAATATATCGGATGCTGGACCATTACTGACTTTAGAAATCCAACATAAAGTGCATTCTGGATTTGAGATAAAAGCATGGGAGCTTCCATGGATTCCAACGATTCCTAAGATCCCAGATTGACATAAATTCCCGGTTGTTCATCCAAGGATGACAGTGAGTGATTTTATTGATGGTGGACCATTAATAATGGTGAGCCTAAAGAGTGGGGTGTGGAGATGTTGGAGTACTTAATTGTATACATGAGGATATACCACAAAATTCAGAGCTTGGCCATTAGTCAATCCACTTGAAATGATAAAATTTGTTGGAGGCTACACAAAGCGTGGATAATATACTTAACATCAGGTTATTGATGCTAAAGTATATGAGACTAGCATCAGAAAGATTCAAGCTTTTGATTGGAAAACTAGTTCTCCTTATAAGATATGTTATCTTATATGGTAGATTATAAGATGACATTTAGCAGTTACATGGAACCTGAAATGTCGTCATATGCGATGTTATACTCATTGCCCATGATGTGGGGAAGTAAATCAGTCTGTTAATGATACCTTCTTTAATGTCCTCTAACTTTACATCAATGTTTTTCCATTTCCAGTGTTTATATTAACTTGGATTATCTGTTATGGAGGAAAAATGACATTGAAGACACATATTTGGATAGAGATCCTTATCCATGGGTAATATAGTATCTCTACAAAGTTCGCAATGGTAAATCTGTTTGGGGAATCACAAGAGATTCTCAAGAGCCAATAAGTCATGCGGAGGGTAAATGACTAGCGTGGTTTGAAGTGAATGCAAAAGATATTGATGAAAGGCAACCACTACATCATCTAACAACACTTCAAGGCTTAAGCTTGAAGAGCATATGATTAGTTGATGGTTCATGGACTTTAGGGGAACAATTATGTGGATGTCGTTGGGTGTGGAAAGAGTCTTCAAGAACTGAGCAACTTGTGGGCTTAAGGAATCAAGTGAGACGCGTCTCATCTCTGCATACAGAGCTGAAAGTGCTTACCTGAGCTATGGAAAGTATGTTGCAATATTCAACCATTGAACATTTTAGAACTGACTACAAGGATCTAATCTCAATGATTCCAGACCCAACAGAATCGCCGAGCTTTTCAACGGAATCGGAAGAGTTAAATATTGCGGAGGAAATGTTTCAATACTTCAAGCTTGACTACCATTAGCTAAGATTGCACGCGCTTTTCACATGAATTTGTTTTTTGTTGGTTATTCTATTCTGGTCTGGCTTACCATCCCACATCATGTTTGATCAATATAATAACATTTTGGGTGTTAAAAAAGGGATAATATTGTGTTGGTCATTTGGCCTAATGAAATATAAGGAAACCTTTGCTTTATCCTAGGTCTGTTGGCATGGTATCAGAGCTTTAAACACACATACTGCTCAAATTCTCTACTCTCTCAGCTTCTCCTTTGTACTCCTGAATATGGGAAACATAGATGGAAAATATGACAAAAAGGGATCTTCCGTGGAAAATCCTTACTCTGATTAGTCTTGTTTTGAGACTCAGAGTTAAAATATCTCGCTTTATGATCTTTCCTCAAGCGTTAAATTCTTGCTCGGTGTTCTCTTAGCCTCTTCTCAAATGAGCTAATTATAATGAGTTGGAAACAAACAATGTGTATGGATCTTCAAGGCACAGAAGTAGTTTGGCTTCATTGATGGATGTATTCCTCAACCACATCAACTCAGGGGAATTTCTATGATTGGTAGCTTAACTCTCTTATCCTATCATGGATTAACTTGACAATTAATGAACTTTTTCCTTCCATTTGTTGGAGGTATTCTGTTAATAATGATTAACGTGTTTAACACATTGAAAGCTGAGCTTGAAAACATGGACTTGTCTATCAAACAAATATTCAAAAGTTGATGTAACTCTGGAAATCTCTTGCAGAACATTGCATTACCCAAATATTGTCGTTTTCCTACTGTGAAAACATAGAAACGAACGAGATAAGATCATATCCATGAGTTTCTCAAAAGGTATTGACGAGTCTCTATATGGATTTGTTTAAATTTAATCTCTTGTCACGGGATCCATTACCTTCCCTTGATATTGCACTCTCTTACATGACGAAGACTCCAAAACACTACAAGTGTTTTGGACGAAAGATTCGATCTCATGGCACATGCGGTTAGGAAAAATCATGTTTCTTCTTCATCATCCGAATGTAATGTCCTTGTCCTGTGAAACCATATTGAAGCTTCAGTGTTTCTAGTTGTGTTCAGTAAAGCTCATCAGCCAACTGTTTTTTTCTCTTTGTTATCCAGTTTGTGTGTGTGTGTGTGTGGTGGGGGGGGGGGGGGGGGTGGGGGGGGGGGGGGGGGGAAGATCCCGATGACGTCTTACCATTGGCAATGGTAGTGGACAAGGGAAGTCTTCATCTGCACCACGCTTTTCACCTTTAGAACCTTCTTGTGCTAATGTTGTGGCACAACATTTCTCCAGCCAATACTCGACACATGCTCTTACGTCTTCCGACCGGATTGGACTTACTGGTCTGAGGGATACTCAATGGACGACGTTTGTTACGCTGCTGAATGAATACAAACTGTCTTCCAATACTCTCATTGGTATGTTAAATATCTTCATCTTGTATTATTGATTCAGGTGTAATGAACCATATGAATGGTTCTCTTACTTATGTGAACTTCATGATATAGCTTCGTTTGCCTATTAAACTACTAGATTTCTGGACTACGCTTGGGACACAACAAGGAACTTATTGTTTTAAGCTCCTTTCTTACCATTTAGAATGTACTATTTGTTGTGCGTCTTCAGTGTTATCTGATTTCGGTATCTCAGTTAACTCATCAGAAAATATGTTTTTTCCATATTACTGATAAACTTGGGCTGATTCAGGACCGCATTACCAAGATTTTGATTGGACTGGCTAAAGAGTCGAGGGCAGTATTATTACAAGGGATGGAATTTGCTGGCGTAATTCATCAGGAGAAGCCCGTGACCTCAGATGTTTGCACCATCTATTAGACATCCCTCTTTTTGAGCTTTTGATTGTTTATTTATTTCAGTTCCTAATGTTAGTGTTACTTCAAAATAAGACTTCTGAGATTTTGTATACAAGCAAAAAAACTCATGTTTCTTTCCTACAAGTTATAATACTACTTTGGCTTTATTTGAGGATGGTGTAGTGTGATTTATGGGGATCTTATCGCACTCATTTCGTTGTGGTACACAACATTTTTTAACTTTAGTTGATTATTACTCTTGTAGTGTTTAGTTTTACTTCCTGGAAACAAAGCCAGATGTCTCTAAACCGAATAAGAATTTCATCCTCATGGTTCAATCTCAGTTTAATACACCAATTTGCAATATTAACAGTAATTATGGAACCAAATTTTGCGAATGTCGTCTTACTTTCAAAAATAAGGTATCATTCACGAAACTTCGTGTGTTGATACACCTCAAAAAATGGATGCGCATTTCTATTACAGGCTTCTATACCAAATGAATTCTAGGGAGAGTGTATTTTAACTATAGCTTATCTGAATAATCACACTCTGGCTCCTTTACTTGACGGTTAAAAATCCTTTTGAACGCCTCTATTACAGGCCCACCACTATCTCACTTACACATCTTTGGCTGCTCTTTCGATGTGCATAATAATATCATAAAAGCTATAAATTTGCATCACAAACATGAAAGGAGTTTTCTTCGTTAACCTTGTCGCAAAAAGGGGTGGTGTGTTCTTTATCCTTCGACTGGGAAAATCTTTATTACTAGAGACATTTTTTCTGTGAATCTGAATTCCCATATGATATTGGGTCTTCGTTACTCTATGATTCAATATACCAGTATTTCCTCGGAATTACCCCCATACACGCATCCATCTCCTGACTTTATGTCACCCTTGAACTTGGGTTATCAAGAGGATACTGAAATCTTTGGTAGCTCTGCCGTCGACTAATGCATCTCCTTTGGTTCATGTGTCTGATAATGACACCTTCTTCTGCAACGTCGGTTTATGATTCCTTTGGCTCAGATACTGCAACGATCTCCACGCCTGCAACTAAGGTTACTGGTTCCTCTGGCTCACCCGTCAAAATAGAGAAGAATTCAGAGATAGAGAATCTTTCCTCTACACCTGAACCATTTTCTTTTGTTGCTCTTTCAGATTCTGTTTCAGCTTTTCTTTTAGCTGATATATCTTCTTCTCTGGAAGTATTATTGATTTGGCATTTACTGGGCCGATTTTATTTGGTAAATCCTACTCCAATAGTTTCCCACCAGCCAATAAGTGAAACATGGTCATTTTCAATGGGAGGAGACACCGAAGGTGCGTCTTTTGCACGCTTCAATCGTGTCTGTCGTATGGGTAATAATTACTTTTAATCAGACAGCTCAGATCGGCAGCTCTTGTTTTATCCATATCACCTTATAGGTAATTATGTTTTTATTTTCTTGTGGTTGGATTCCGTGGAGGCGTTCAACCAACTGGTGTCGCCCTATGAAAAGAGAATAAGGGACAACTCCCAAAGAAGTGGTCTCGAGGAGGAAGAAGAAAATACTGCTCGTCAAGAAGAGATCCTCTGGCTGAAGAGGAAGGAGGCTGAGTTGTCTTGGGAAAAGGCGGTGGCAGGTGCGCCAATTTCAATCCCTTTAGGTCTAGTGCGCTGCAGGTAATGGTCAGGCGAACACACTCTCATCAATAAGTTCGTGCTCTGAAGTCATCTCGAAAGAGGAAACTCCGTCGAATGAACCGAGAGGCTAAGATGGAAAGTTCCTTGAAGTACTGAGAAGTTTTCGATTTGGTGAAGGAGAAGTGGATCGCAAAAGGGAGGGAAGTCGCCACCGTGGTCGAGCTCCACGAACGTTTTCTAAAGTCGGTCTTTTGCAGAAACTTTCTGGCGAAAAGACAAACGTTCATAAGATGCTTGATAAGGAGAATCACTGAATTTCAGCGTGGCATGAAGCTTGAGTATCCGAGCTCTCCTGTAGGAAGTTTTGAAATCCTTGAGGTTTCTAAATGGATTGGTAGGCCTTGCGGCGGAGCTGGCTGGAAGATGACTTTCCTTCTCCCTTTGCTTTTTCTTTTTCTTTTTTGTAATGTGCTTGGGTACCCGTGAAAATTTTTTATCCAATAAATATCTGAAAAGGCCCCCTTTTTCTTTATAAAATTTTGTGCAACCGTATTACTTTCCTACTTTTTTGTTTAAGAAGTTTACTCTTTAGTTAGTTCTCACTTAGAACTCTTTCGAGGTTCATTTGTGAATATCTCGACGTAAGGCTGCTTTAATTACCCAATGTTTCTTTTGTCTATTTGTTTTCAGATTAGTGTAGCAGTTACTGTAGATAAATCGGAAAGAACTTGTAAATATTTCTTGGAGAGATAAAAACGTTAAAATTATCTTATGGAATGCACAAAAGTAAGAAAGTAGATTACTGAAATGGTTCAAACGATAGTTCAATGGCTGGTTTTCACAGTTTGAGAACGTTTTTTTTGTGGATTTTTCAAGAAACTTGGGGGGTATTTTATGTCCTCGTAGAACGAAAGAGCGAAAATACCGACCTCGGGATAGCTTCTTGCACGTTTTATGGAACTTTGTAATGAAATTCCGTATGGTTCCTTCTGGGCCTGTAGTGTTTGTGAGTAAAATACTGAGCTCGGAAACACAATTTTAGTATTCTTAGAGTTGGGTTTTTGAGACGAAAGGATGGGGTACCTGCATTCTTGGAAGAGATACCTACATACACTGTTAAGGGATCAAGCCTATAGGTATTTTGATTGTTGATATCATTCTCAGTCGTGATAGAGTTTCAGGTTGAAAGAATTCCAATACCTCGCGGCTGGTAAGTTTGGTTTATCATTGAAGAGTTCATAGACGCCGGGGCAAAAAACTATGGTGGTTCAGTAGGAAACATCCGAGTTGATCCCTAGTTTTCTGGAACCTCTCTCTTTGTTATCACCGACTGCTTACGCTGTACTAGGTATCCAACAAATCATTATTTTCTGAGTCTTGAATTGTAGAAGTGAGAGGATGCTTGTTGATAGTTTTGAATCCAAATCAGAGCTTGATCTCGATGTGAGTTGATGAAGGTGAGCTGATCTTGTTGAATTTATTTGTTTAGTGATGTCGGGTTTTATTTCACTTTTAAATTAATACCTATTTCCCCATTTTTACTCTCTTAAATAAGAGGTTCAGTGTAGTACTTAGGGATCAAATCCACAGAGACTCTAGGATTGCACAAAATATTTATTGCTTTAGAATTAAAGCTAAAAAATTATAATAATAATAAAAGCAATTTCAAGATTGATTTGGTTTGTGAAGATTAGATTAAGGGATCAAACTAAGGGGAAATTCTCAGGTAGGATTAGGTAATCCAGACTAATAGATTGCTAGGGTTTTAATAAATACCGTTCTTGAAACTCCAACCTTAGGGTTTAGGAGATCGCTCTCACGCATCTCAACTGAGTGTCGATCGATGTCCATAAGGTGGTATCGATCGACGCTCATTCAAAACATTACTGGTTTCACGGTTCGATTGGTTTTCTAAACTTCTAATTCAACTCTCGTCTGTTACCAGTTATTTAGATTATTTAAGATAGATTCCAGGTTATAACCAAACTCTCGCTTGCACAATAGAACCATAATTTCTAAGATTGAGGTGATCAAGTTCAACTTAGCATTAAGAGAAACTTAAATAAAGAACCAAAAATATCAGCCCTAGCAATTTTATAAAATCAACAAGACATTACTACCATTGAAGAACCCTAAATCTAACAATGAATTACTCAGACATAACAATAAAGAACATGATTAAAGTCTGAATAAATTGCATAAAATAACTGAGTAAAACATAAGGAGTTCAAGATCTTCTCTGTAATGATGATCAAATGTCTCTTTTCAATGGATGTAATAGGTGTTCCAACTCTCAACTCTAAAACTTGTGTGTAATTTAGAAGACAACTCTTTCTTAGGTCTTCTAGGCTAAGGTTAAAACTAATATAGAAAACCTTAATAAATAGTCTAAATTTTGGCCAGGGACTTGTCTTGCAAATGATGAAACTTCTTGGTAAAACTTGTAATTTCTAAATCCTTCATTAATCTTGCAGTCAACTTGGCTGTCGATCGACGCACAGTGTGTGACATCGATCGATGGTTCACACATAAACTGCATTTGACTCTGAATTTCTGGCCGCGCATCCTAAATGTTCCAAAATAGCCCAAAAGCTCCATTTGCTTCCATTGAGTACCTAGACCTGTAAATACTCTAAAACATTAAGAAATGCATATACAAGACTCTAAAACACTTTATATATTATAGGTAAAATCCATGGCATATTAACTCCCCCAAACTTAACCTTTTGCTTGTCCTTAAGCAAAGAAAGCCTGTGAAAAAGGTTTTTAAAAGCGTAGACTCACATAATGTCTAAGCATAACTGTCACCCTACTTTGTTCGCAACCAGATCCTATCAAGTCAATCACATATAAACTTTATATACCCTATCCTAGTATTGTAACCAAATCCTACCAACAACTTAGCAAATACTACTGACTCACCCTTCTACTGATTTATTTCTTTGCATAAAATAAAAGTGCAGGCTTTACTCTGGTAGTATCGATCAAAGACTCATAGACGCTAACCCTTGCAATTCTGGACAAACCAGGCACAAAGTCTTCTCTGATCCCTTTCTTTCCTCTTTTATGTCTTCTCTGAATCTTTTTTGATCTCAAACTTAATGGACAATGATGCTGACACACTCCATCTTGACATCTTATTTTTGATATATTTTTTTTAAAAAATAAAGTTGTAAGCGAATAGTGGAGTTATCGGTATATGTACCTATCCCTCTCTTCGAAAAATGTGTGATCGGTCCTCCGAATTAGAATAATGGGGTCATCGGTAATGTACCTACCCCTTTGCATCTCGGGAAGCCATCTCAGTCTTTTAAGATTTTAGGTAGATGCTGCAGAGAGAGAGAGAGAGAGAGAGAAGGGAACCAGAGGTGCAATGACTTGTACCTACATACTTGCCAGAACGAATCCGATCCAGTGTATACCATGCCCCAAAGCAATAAAATAATGTCATGATTAGTGTTGGAAATCAGCTTCAGTTCTTTCAAACTTTCTAAGCAAGTGTGATATAGCGGCACAATGATCCACTTTGGTATCTCTAGTAATCTCTGCAAACAACCTTGTGGGTTAGTCAATAATAAATCTTAATCATAGTCCCCTTCTTGACTCAATAAAAAATTTCATAAAATTTATAGATATAGTAAATAATACTCAAAAACAAATAAATAGCTTTAGCAAACCTCCCCCAAGACTTAAATTACACTGTACCTAATGTAATCCGTCCCGGATTGGTTTGGGAAAATTAAATCATAAGTAAACAGTGTTAGAGAAGGGCGAGTATACCAAACTCCGAAAGGAGTGTCGATCGATGGTAAACTACCATCGTCGACCGATGGTGAATTGATGGGTGTCGATTGATGGTGGACTCGAACTGTATGCTAGACCTCTATGCTAGTCGCCACTCGATCGACATCAATAAAGCGTCGTTGATCGATGCTAGGCTAACAGACTGAAATCCTGTGTGTGCCTACTCTCCAATCTGATTATCCCTCTTTGGGTTAGCTCTGTTAGACACTCAAACACACATCAAAAATCCAAAAAGCATAAATAAGTCTAAATCCAAAGGCAACAAATTAAAATAAAATAAGTACGTGCGTAAGTCTGAAAATGAAATAAGAGACGAAGGAGCAACAAGTACGTGCGTAAGTCTGAAAATGAAATAAGAGACGAAGGAGCAACAAAAAGCCTACTGCTCGTCTGAGGTATCCATGTCTGGCTGCTGAGGCTGTGGTGCAGCTGCTGGTGGCAATCTCGCTCTGGTCCTGGGACGGCTGAAACACTGGCACCTAGACATAGTCTCCACTCTGGCCCATATGGCACGAAGCGCATGCACTACGACTCTCTGGAAGTTACCATGGTCGTGAATGGGGATCTCTGGGATCAGAGGGAAAGCTTGGAGAGGTGGAGGTGGCTGTGCTGGCTCGTCTGCCACTGCTGCTGCTACCGGATGGGCTGGTATGTGGCCTCCTCTGTGGCGTACCCTGAGAGGTGCTGTGTGTAGGTGCTTCTCAGCTTGTCGAAATGCGAAGCGCCCTGGGCCATCAGCAAAGTCTGTCACCTCTTGTGCAGGAAGCTCTATCATCCTAGGCCGCTCGTCATCCACAAAAAGACCAGTATTTCCCTCCTTTAGCCACTGAAGTCCTCGTCAAGTGCCCCACGTCCATATACCTTATCGCCCTCTCTATTGTGGCTCCCTCAAAGCTGATGCCAAGAAAGATGAATATAGGCGTCAACAGGCTCCCAATCGTCTCCCTCTTTGAGCCAGAGCCCTGGAAGGGTTTGTCCTTCAGGATCGCCAAGTGCTCAGTGAAGATAGCTCCCAAGTGCACCCGCTGATAGCTCACTGGTGGTGGGGAAGACCTCATCATAGAGCCCAACCAAATTCCTGACGAGAGTAGTAAAGCAATGTGATCTTCTGAACCCTAACCTTGTCGGGCTCCATCTTGCACAACATAGTTTTGGCAGGGACCTTCAGGAAGTAGCGTAGGGTGGAGGGTAACAGACGTCCTTCTGAGTAGCAGAGCCTGAGTAAAAGTGCCCTGTCGCGATGAGTCCCCAAAAGGTAGTCTGACCAGGGAAGGGAGCGACAGTGCAGGCAAGAGTACCATAGTCAAAACCGTAGATCTCACAGAGCTGCAGAATGGTGATCTGGTATATGATGCCCCTGATGAGAAATGTCAGAGTAGCCTCATTCCCCATCTTCACTCTAGGGCTTTTGTAGAGCACCTGAGTCATGGCGATGCACTGTCGGACCAGGTCGGGGTAGAGAGGATATGGGCTTAGTAGCCATGGTATCCAGTCCCAGCTCCTGCACCATCTGCTTGAAGTCTGTCTTGAGCCCCAACTTCTTCAAGGTGCGCATGTCTCCGAAATTGGTGGGCTAAATAGAAACGTTTTGCCAGCATTATAGTAGAGGTTGTCGTAATCATCCCACTCCTCGCGGACCGGCCTATGGGTGCATTCCTTTGATGCGACAGCTTTTCGATGGTTAGGATAATCCTCGAATGTCACAATCAAGCTCTCTTCTTCCTTTGGCCAAGGGTCGTGGTATGGAGGACCCCGTGGCGGAGCACTGGAGCTACCGGTCTCGTACCGTGCTTTGGTTCGCCTCTCATCCATATGCATTTAATCAACAAAGTCAAAATCAGTGTCGATGTCGAGATGGAAGACGACCATAAATCGCCGGATCCTATAGACGCATGTATTGAGTGTGCGGAATTTCAGCTTCAGCCCAATAATGATTCACTCTCTTCCCATTCAGCCTGAAATCCTCTCCTTTAGGATTAAATGGGACAATCATCCCGTAAGGCGTAACTTCTTTTAATGGTGAAGGGTCCGGAACCAACAAGAACGTAGTCTCGGGGAAACAAAGTCAACCATGAGTTTTACAGGATTACTTGATCGTTCTGCCCGAAATGCCTAGAAATGATTTCTTGTCGTGATACGCTTTCGTTCTCTCTTTGTACAATTTCGAGTTTTCGTAGACGCGATACCTATTTTCGTCTAGCTCATTTAGCTGGATTAATCTCTTTTTTTTTGTTGCGGGTTTAGCATCAAAAGTTTTCCTCTTATGGCCAATTCTGCTTTATGGCGCTAATTCGACAGGGAGATGGCATGCTTTTCCATAGAGTAGGTGAAATGGGGGTAGTTCCTAATGGTGTTTTAAACGCTGTTCGGTATACCAAAGCGCAACATCCAATTTTAGAGACCAATTCCTTTCGGGTCGATCCTACCGTATTTTCTAAGATTCTTTGATTTGATGGTTGGATACTTCTACTTGTCCGCTGGTCTGAGGATGATAGGGTGTGGCTACTCGATGGTGAACTCCATGTTTCTTGAGTAGTTTTTCGAACACTCTGTTTCTAAAGTGGGTACCTCCGTCGCTTATAACTACTCGAGGAACTCCAATCTAGGAAATATGATGCTCTTAAAAGGTTTAACTACGGAAGCGTCATTTTTCAGAGTTTTTCTTTCTTTGACCCATTTGGATACGTAGTCTACGGCGACTAATATGTATTTATTTCCGTTCGAAGAAGAGAAAGGGCCCATGAAATCGATGCCCCAACAATCAAACACTTCAGGTATGAAATTTTGTTCTATTTCGTTTCTCTTGCTGATTTTTCCTCTTCTTTAGCAGGGGGTCACTTTTCGCTACATAGTCTTGAGCATCTTAAAACATAGTTGGCCACCAAAAGCCCGCTTGTAGGATTTTTGACACTGTCTTAAAACTTACGAAATGTCCAGCGTAATCGGATCCACGACAATGATATAGAATTTCCCGAACTTCGCTTTCAGCAACACACCGTCTGTATATACCGTCAAAACAATGTTTATAAAGATAAGGTTCATCCCAGTGATATCTCCGAATTTCTCTCAATTTTTTTATGATATCCTTTAAATAGTTTGGGGTCTACTTTGGCCACAAGATAGTTTACTATATCTGCATACCAAGTTCTATTAGTGGTGTTCATTGCACACACACCCGAACTTAAACTTTTACCTCCGGAAAAAGCATCATTTGGAATTGAAGGATACAACTGATGTTGATATCTATTGGAATGATAATGTCATCGTCTTTCTCGAATGTATCATCGGTCGATGGTGTCTGGACAAAATGATCGATTCCATTTCATATGCGAAACTGACACTACCAACGAAGGTCGATTTTTCAAGTAGACATTTTCTGTGGTAAGAAATCATCTATAGGAATTTCTTCATCTACTCCTATACGTGATAAGTTATTTGTGACTCCGTTTACCACTCCTTTCTTGTCTTTAACTTCTATGTCAAATTCTTGGAGAAGTAGAATCCATCATAAAATTCTCGGCTTAGCGTCCCTTTTGTTCATTAAGTATTTCAATGCTGCGTGGTAAGTGTGAACAACTACTTTGAACCGACTAGATAGGATCGGAGTTTCTCGAAGGCGAATACTACGGCAAATAATTCTTTTCTGTTGTCGCATAATTGTGTTGTACATCATCGAGAGTTCTACTGGCGTAGTATTTAGCATGCAACTTTTTGTCTAAATACTGCGCCTACAGCAAAATCGCTGGCGGAGCATATAATCTTGAATGATAGATCCCAGTCTTGTGCTTGGACAATAGGGGCAGATACGAGCGCTGATTCGATTTCTTTAAAGGCTTCGAGACATTCGGGTGTAAAATTCGAATTTCACCTCTTTGCACAGGAATGCAGTAAGGGGTCGAGCGATTTTGCTAAAATCTTTTATGAATCTCCTATAGAATCCAGCATGCCCTAAGAAAATTCTAACGTCCTTGACATTAGTGGGTGGTGACAGTCCTGTCATTACTTCAATCTTTGCCTTGTCTACCTCAATTCTGGGCTGTTGATACCTTGTGTCCCAAGACAATCCCGCTGTTAACCATAAAATGGCATTTTTCCCAGTTCAAAACCATATTTTTTCTCTTTGCATCTAGCTATTACATTACAGAGGTTATCAAGACATGTTTTGAAATTTGAACCATTTACTGTGAAGTCGTTTATGAAAACATCCATGAAGTCCTCGATCATATCGGTGAATATCGACTTCATGCATCTCTGGAAAGTTGCAAGGGCGTTACGTAGTCCGAATGGAATCTTGCGATTTGCGAACGTTCCATAGGGACAGGTAAAGGTGGTCTTTTCTTGATCGTCTGGATCTATGGGAATATGGAGAATCCTGAATACCCGTCAAGAAAAGAGTAGTATTTGTGGCTTGCAAGCCTTTCTAACATTCTGATCGATAAAGGGTAAAGGGAAATGATCTTCTCGTGTGGCAGCATTCAGCTTCCTGTAATCGATACACATCATGTGTCCGGTGACAGTTTCTGTAAGGATCAATTCATCATTGTCGTTCTTTACTACTGTAATTCCTCCTTTTGTTGGAACAAAATGAATTGGACTGACCCAATTGATGTCTGAGATCGGGTAAATAACACCTGTTTCTAGAAGTTTCATGATTTCCTTTTTAACTACTTCCTTTAGGTTGGGATTCAATCTCTTATGGTGCTCAATGGATGTTTGGATTCATCATCAAGGTGTATCCTATGCATGCATAAATCGGGAGAGATTCACATGATGTCATCTAATGAATATCCGAGAGCCTTGTGGTGCTTTTGCAGTTTATTCAGCAACAATGCTTTCTCTCCGCTACTCAGGTTGGCATTTATGATGACTGATAAGAGTTTTCATAAAGAAAACATTTTGTCAAACGGCTTTCTTGCATATTGCCCTTTCTAGCTGTTTCTTCTTCTTAGCGTTTTTTTGGAAGAAAAGGGGGTTTTGGTTAGTAGACCTTTGTTCTGACCGGTTTGGTTTGTTCTGGGTCAGAGTGTCGATCGCTTCTCGCTTCAGAGAGTTTTGTAGGTTCAGAATGTCGTTCGACTCTCGGAAATGAGTGTCAATCAACATCTCCTACTTCCGTGTTCTTTCCCTTCAGTTTAGTAAACAATTCCTCAAGCTCGTCAATCTGGTCCAATCCTTCAGTTTTGGGAGGGATTTCGGTATCTTGCTCGTCAATTTCGAGCGGAATAGCGTGCGACTTTTCTTTTTCACCTGTCGTGATTTTCTCGAATTCATTGATAGTGATGCTCTCTTTAACGCCAGGGGTTAGTTCTCTACCGCTTCGTAAAGCTACGACATTGCAATGTCTCCTGGGGTTAGCGTCCATTTTACCAGGTAAGAATCCATCCTCTCCCCTGATGGACATAGCATTACTCGCCACTTGGTTGTCGATCATCTTAATTTGTTCGCTCAAATTTCGAATTTTTCCGTCATCTCCGAGTATATCAGATCTAATTTCTCATTGAGGTTGGCGGCTATTCTACGGTTTCCTGTGAAAAAATTGATTCATTTTTGAATTTGAAATTCTTTCGTGTCTGTTCACAGTGGCGTCGTAGTTGCTCGTGAAATTTCCAGCTCTTTCCCTAAATCGTTGGTCGTTCAAATTCATCACATCAAAGAACTCAACTCGTTTTTCGAAGTCGGAAGAAACAACATCATCCTCACCATAATATTGAGATAAGCTATGTTCGTCCAAAAGGGCCGTAACTGATGCAAAGTCTTTTTAACTCGGATCGATTGCTTCTCCTCTGCGAACATTGGTGGTTCCTTTCCTTCGATGTCTCTCATTTTGAAAGCTCTACCTAAAGCTATGTTCTCTATCAGCCTTTTAGCAATTGCAAGGCTTCGGGTGCCGAAGTTCCCTTGGCTGGCTGTATCAAGAATGGTTTGATACTCTAAGTTTAGTCCTCTATAGAAAGTGTTGATGAGCTGGGGTTCTGAGAATCCATGGTGCGGGCACGAAAGCTAGTAGCTTTTGAACCTCGTCCAGGCATTGTTAAAGGATTTGCGGCTACCTTGAATGAAAGTGGATATTTCTGTCCTGGCTTCCCAGTATCTCTCCTCGTCAAAGAACTGATTGATGAAGGCGCTTCTAATATCTTCCCAACAAGTCAGGGATCCTGGTGGTAGCTGGTTCAGCCACTTCCTGGCGTCACCTTCAAGGCAAAAAGGGAAAAAAATTTGCAGCGATTGAAATCGTCGTTCGCCATGTCTTCTAGCATCGTGATGTGATCGTTCGGGTGTTCAGTAGGAATACCACTGAACTGATTTTTGCGTGCCATAACTAGGAAGTCGATATCAAGCTCATAGCCTCCTGTACTGTTATCATATAATCAAATCGCAGACCTATTTGAATAGGTCCTGCTGGGGTTTAGGTTTTCAAGCATTGGCAATTCATGCTTTATCTCACTTTTTGGAAATTTAGTGATTTAATAAGGGATTGCAGCCCCTGGTCATTACTGAGCTGGCTTGCTTCGTTGCTTTTATTGTTCATTGGTTCTATCATGACTATATTCTTATTCTCTGAATCAGTGAAGACGTACTTACCTTCTTCTGGCTGATCGGTATCGATCGATGTCAATGGAAGGGGTGTCGCCCGACAATAGTGGACTAACGTCGAGCGATTCCGAATGAGCTATGTCGATCGATTCTTGTTGTCCTTAATCCATATTCTCTCCTTTAAGTACCTGAATCATGAGGATTAGGGAAAGAATAATATAGCAGACAATAAAGTAATAATCTAGACAATATTCTAACA
This sequence comes from Moricandia arvensis, assembly GCA_905132765.1. NCBI lineage: Eukaryota > Viridiplantae > Streptophyta > Magnoliopsida > Brassicales > Brassicaceae > Moricandia > Moricandia arvensis. The sequence goes on from CAJHQP010003548.1 coordinate 23,270, forward strand.
AAATCTAATGGCAATAAGAAAGAGTCCCCGGCAACGGCGCCAAATTTGATGTGGGGTTTTATTTCACTTTCAAATTAACCCTATTTCCCACTTTTACTCTCTCAAATAAGTGGTTCAGTGTACTACTTAAGGATCAAATCCACAGAGACTCTATGATTGCACAATAGATTTGTTTCTTTCAAATAAAAGCTATAAAAATTATAATAATAATAAAAGTGATTTCAAGAATGATTTGGTTTGTGAAGATGAAATTAAGGGATTAGAGTTAGGGGAAATTCTGAGGTAGGATTAGGTAATGCAGACTAATAGATTGCAAGAGGTTTAATTAAATAATGTTCTTGAACTCAAACCTTAGGGTTTAGGAGATCTCTCTCCGCGCATCTCAACTGGGTATCGATCGATGTCCATATGGTGGTATCGATCGACGCTCATTCTAACAGTACTGGTTTCACGGATTGATGGGTTCTCTAAACTTCCAATTCAACTCTCGCTGTTACCGGATATTTAGATTGTTTAAGATAGGTTCCCGGTTATAACCAAGCTCCCGCTTGCGCTATAGAACCCTAATTTCTAAGATTCAGGTGATCAAGTTAACCTTACCATTAAGAGCAACTTAAAAAAAGAACCAAAAAGATTACCCTAATAATTCTATAAAATCACAAAGACATTACTACCATTGAAGAACCTTAAATCTAACAATGAATTACTCAAACATAACAATAAAGAACATGATTAAAGTCTGAATAAATTGCATAAAATAAACTGAGTAAAAAGATAAACAGTTCAAGATCTTCTCTTTAATGATGATCAAATATCTCTCTCCAATGGATGTAACAAGGTGTTCCACCTCTCAACTCCAATAGTTCTGTGTAACTTAGAAGACATCTCTCTCTTAGGTATTCTAGGCTTAGGTTAAAAACAAAGACAGAAAACCCTAATAAACAGTCTAAGTTTCGGTCAGGGACATGTCTTGCAATGATGGAACTTGTAGCATCCCCGATCCTAGATAGGATCGTTGGATGGACCATGGGACGAGGGAATGAACAAGCCGGTCATAAGACACAAAGGCAGCTTTCCGTTGTCTGATTAAAGGGTTAAGTCCAAAATATGATCGGGAATTAGCAAAGAAAACAAGGAAAATAAGAAAAAGAGCTGGAACGAGCTAAAGAAAGAGAGTAGACGAGCTGGAATAAGCTTGAGTGAGCTGGAATAAGCTTGGGTGAATTTGGGTGAGCTTGGGCAATCTGGACGGAGCTGGACAAAGCTTTGGGCTTGCTGTGCCGAGCTCAGGCTGAGTTCAGTAAAGCTAAGTCACCTCGATCAGATAGTAGACCCAGCTCAGTCAGCTGAACCAACTGTCGGGAAGCTCAACTCAGCTCGTTGGAGTGTTCAACGGTTGAGCCAGCTGGTGGGTCGGGACGGTTATCAGACCGAAGGTCGGATCAGGTGCGGATCCGAACTGGACCAGCTGAGCTAAGGCATGTGTGGTAAGCATGTTCGACGTTTTTGGGACGAATGGTCGCGTATGGATAACCGGCCAGACGGTTTCCAAAAAGGCACCTTTTGCTCAAGGTAGTTTCTGGACGGTTTTTGGCCGAGTCTTCTTTATATTTCGGGCTTAGGGATCAGTTTTCGACACAGAATTTCCAAAAGGAAACTCACGGAAAGATCATAACCAAAAATGCAACCGAAGGAGAAGAATTAAGGCGAATTGGGAGAAAGACTTGATGGGAATCAAGCTACGAAGGCAATCCGACTGCATCGTCGGAAGAATGATCCAGAATGAGTCTGAAGGAGAAAGAACCGTGTACTGGGACTGGGACTCCAGAACGCATTTCCAAGGCGAGTTGATGGACCAGATAAACCATCGCTCATTATCCCTCGGGTGATTCCGACTGGTTCTATGGCGATTGGGCCTAAACGGTTACATCCATCTCTTTCTAAACTTAATTGTTTCTTCTTTCTTTCTGTATGAACGATCAAGTAACTTAGGCCTTAGGGCCGAGTAAAAATACCAAGGCTGTAAGCCGGTCTGATCATGTGATCTTATGCTTAAGTGCTGGATCCGATAGATCACAAGTTCTAGCCAAATGGCTTGATCGGGTTAAGACCGATCCGGATGGTTCGGTGATAAGATGGGCAGTTATGGATCCGCAAACTGAACTTGAACGATCTGGTTAATAAACTGATAAGTCGAATATTATTAGGGGATTTTTGGGATGATATAGAAAAAACCAATTATTGTTCATTAGAAACTGACTGTTAAGTTATCGGATAGATGCTTACGTATTGTTGTTTTCAGGACATGATGGTGATCATTGGGAAAGAATTGGCTTAGCAATGATGACTCGAGGCCATGGGTGGGATGTGTGGTTGGATAGACTGATTTAGGATCGAACATTGTAATAGCCTATTGTGAAAACTTAGCAATTGTTTCAAATCCTTTTATGAATAAAGCAATCAGTTTATCTTAGCTTTGACTTTAATAACTCGCATATAGACTTTAAAATTCGAATCTCAGCAATAATGGAATTTGAATTAAGAATATCAGGCCTTAAAAATGAAGTGGTCCGCCCTGGAGTATCCATGGTTGAACCATAAGAACCTCACTGGATCAAGTGTCCGGGCTAGGGCACTTTAAGTTGGTATTAGAGCATGCTTGATTCTAGGATAGTTGGGTTATGGGGAAAACCACTCATCCGTCTCGGGTCTCATGGTAAGGTTTTTTTAGCCTAGGATGTGTATATATGTTGTGGTGATTCGCTAACATGTTTTATCCTCAGGCTGGAAAAATCAAAACCGGTAAGAGAAGAAAATCCAAGGGAGTGGCTGAAACCAGTTAAGCGCGTTGATGGGGGCGTGACCCTTGAATGTAAGTCCAATCGGACCTGAGATTGGACAAACTGAAGGAGGAACACTGCTTCTTCAGATTAACCTTGGAGAGACCCGGTACGTGGATCCCCAAAACCACGACCAGAATCAGCGTGATGAGGAAATCATGGAATCCTCTAATGCGGTGCATAACTTGGCTCCACCGGGTGGAGCGGTTGATGAAACTGCAGGACATAGGGATCATGATGTTGAAACCATCCATGTTGGAAGTGTTAAGTGCACTAAAAACGAATGGCTACTCAGATGACCGCACTGACCCAAGCGGTTACACCATTGGTAAACTCGTATGTGGGCCTAGCCAACTCAAATCCCCATGGCCATACCCATAGTCCATGGACCGGTTAGAGAGGCGGCTGAGGTAGTCGAGATCGATCCACCAGCAAGGACTGTGAAAAAGGTGGATTATCTAAGTGTACTGGAATACATAGCTTGCATGGGGACCATGCATTTTAAGGGTAATACTGATCCGTTTGAGGCGGATGAGTGGAGGAGTCATTTGATCCGAAACTTTGAATCCACTCGCTGCCCGGATGACTACAACAAGGACACTGTGGTCCACTTCTTAGAAAAGGATGTGCATAACTAGTGGTTGGCTCTAGACAAACGCACAAGAGGGCGTATTGAGCGGATTGAGGACTTTGAGTATGAGTTCAACCGCAAGTATTTCCCAGCCGAAGCATGGGATCGGCTTGAGGCCAAGTTTCTGGATCTAACCCAAGGTCTCAGAACTATCGCGGAGTATGAAGAAGAGTTCAACCGACTTATACGGTATGTAGGGAAGGAACTGGAGGAGGAGGCAGTACAAGTGCGTAGGTTCTTCTGAGGCCTATGGGTCGAACTCCGCACCCACTGCTCTGTCCGTACCTTCAGTACCGTCTCTGAGTTAGTTGAAAGGGTGGCTTTGCTGGAAGATACTCTGGCGGAGGAGAACCGTGTTAGTTCTCATTCCCACCTATCTTGCCGTTAACAAGACACACACGACCAAAAGAGGAAATGGATCAGGTCGATGAAGGTCATTATGACTTCGGGGAAATCGATCTGAAATGCCCAAGTGCGGTAGGAGGCACGGGGTGAATGCTGGAGGGCGATGGGTGCTTTGTAATAGATGTGGCATCAAGGACCATGCGACCCGAAACTGTCCAAAAAATGGACCAAGGGCAAGGAAAAGTGACTAGTGATGATACTAAGTCTTTGTTACCATTGTGGAAAGGCTGGGCATTTACAAGAGAATGCCCTAAGTTTGCAAGTGGAGCAGAAGAGGAACCCGCGTGGATGTGGATAGTCAGGTCGGCTGGGCACAAAGGGCGGACTGTGTGAGACCACCCACAGATGGAATGTATGATCTTTCGAAGGAGCTTTTCTGGCGAATACTAGCACCTTCCAAAGCTATCACTGGTATGTCACTAAGCCGTAACATATTCTATTTTCGTATTGCATTGCATGGAACATAGAATGGGTAGATACTTAGCCTATGGAATTATTGTAGGGACCTTAAGTATTGGTTGATTGTATGGACTTAACTATTGATTAATCAATATTCATATGAGTTATGAAGAAGAAGTTATCACACTTTCAACCAACTTGATTGAAGTTTATCCTGTTTGGAGATTTGGCAATTTATTCTTGATTCCAATCAAACCAGAAGAAATCATGATGTAAGAAACTTGATTTGGACTTAGAAATCAGTTTACAATCACCCTGAAGTTGAATCAATATCATAGGAGTTATGATGAAGAAGTTATACCACCTTCAACCAAGTGATTCGCAGTTTACCTTGTTTGGAGATTTGAAAATTTCTTCTTGATTCTAAACAAACTAGAAAAAATCGAGATGAAAGAAGATTTTATTTTGGAATCATAATCAGTGGAGAATCACCATGAAGTTGAATCAATATCATAGGAGATATGATGAAGAAGTTATCCCACCTTCAATCGAAGTTGCATTTCAAGTTACCTGTTTGGAGGACTTGGTTAGTTTATTCTTGATTCAAATCAAACCAGAAGAAATCATCAAGGGAGTGTAAGAAACTTGATTTGTACTCGATCAAATCAGTGTACAATCACCCTATTTTACTAATTCAAATATCATAGGGGAGTCTATGATGAAGATAGTTATCCCACACCTTCAATTGAAGTGATTTCAGTTTACCTTGTGTGTGGTAGATTTGTAAGTGTTTATTCTTGATTCAAATCAAACCAGAAGAAATCACGATGTAAGAAACTTGACTTGTACTCATAAAGTCAGTGTACAATCACCCTAAATTTTAATCAATATCATAGGAGTTATGATGAAGAAGTTATCCCACTTTCAAATGAAGTGATTCTAGTTTAACCCATGTTTGGAGATTTGACAATTTATTCTTAATTCTATTCATACCAGAATGAATCACGGTGTAAGAAGCTTTAATTCGACTCATAACTCATGGATGGATGATAACGCTGAAGTATGAATCAATTATCATAGGAGTCATGATAAATAAAGTTAACCTCAATTTCAACCAAAGTGATTCAGTTTACTATTTTTAGAGATTTGGTAATTTCTTCTGATTCTAATCAAACCAGAAAAATCGAAACGATGATGGAAGAAGAATTATTTGGAACTAATAAATCAGGGAGAATTACCTCTTAAGTTTAATAATATCATAGGAGTTTACATGAAGAAGTTATCTCACTTTTAATCGACGGACGTGATTTAAGTTTACCATGTTTGGAGATTCATCACATTTCTTCTTGATTCTAATCAATCCATAATGAATCATGATGCAAGAAGCTTTTGATTTGGAATCATAAATATGTGGCGAATTACTCTGAAATTAATAAATATGATAGGAGTTATTGTGAATAAGTATCATCACACTTTCAACCGAAGTGATTCCAGTTTACCTTGTGTTTGGAGATTTGTCAAATTTTTTTTGCTTCTAATCAACTCCATAACGAATCACGGTGTAAGAACCTTGATTTTGGACTCAAAATAGATTTAGCGAATAACCCTGTAATTTTGAATCACTGATCATAGGAAGGTATGATTGAAAATTTTATCCCACTTTCCAACCTAAGTGATTCCAAATTACCATGTTGGAGATTTAACAATTCCTTATTGATTCTAATTGAACCAGAGAATCATCAGATGTAAGAAGACTTTATTTGGAGTCATAAACCTGTGGAGAGTCACACTGAAGTCGTGATTGAATCAATATTATATAGGAGTTATGATGAAGAAAGTTTACTTACTTTCAAAACAATGTGTGATTACAGTATTCTTAGTTCGGAGATTTCAACAATTTCATTTTGATGCTGATCAAATCAAAATGAATCACGGATGTATGAAGCTTGATTTGTAATCATTAAATTTGTGGTGAAGCACTCTAAAGTTGAATCAATATCATAGGAGTTATGAATGAATAAGTATCACATTTTTCAACCGAAGTGATTCGAGTTTACCATGTTTGGGAGATTTGCAATTCTTCTTGATTCTAAATCAAACGAGAAGAAAACAAGATGTAATAATCCTGACTTGGAGTAATAAATATATGGAGAATCACGCTGAGTAAAATCAATACTCATAGAGTTATGATGAAGAAGTTATTTCCACTTTTACCGAAGTGATTCTAGTTTACCTAGTTTGAATGATGTCGCGTCAATTTCTCTTCATTATTCTAATAAAATCAGAATAAATGTAGATATATGTGAGAGGCTTGACTTAGAACGCATAAATTATTGTAGATAACACTACCCTGAATTTGAATTAATATCATAGGAGTTATGATGATGTATAGTTTTCTCTCAGTTTCAACTGGATTTGTGAGTTCAGTGTTTACGCATGTTTGGAGATTGTGGCACATTCTTCTTGAGTTCTATTAAAGCCAAAAAGAATCAAGATGTAGAGAATCTTGGGTTGGAGCAAATATAAATATGTGGAGAATCATTCGCTGAGTTGCATCATTTATGCATTGAGAGTTTATATGATGACGAAGTTATCCGCACTTTCTCAATCCGACGTGATTCCAGTTTACAGCCTGTATGGAGATTCGACAATTTCTTCTTGTTTCTAATGGGCAATAGTTTTGATTGAATTAAGATGTGTGAGGCTTGTATTTGGACTGGCATAAGATCAGTGGAAGAATCACCCTCGAACTTAATTAATATGCATAGGAGTTCTACGATGAAGAATTGGTTATCGCCATTTCCTTCCATCGAAGTGATTTCAGTTTACCGCGATGTTTGGAGAGTAGTTTATTCTTGATTCCTAATCAAAGCAGTAGATCACGATGTAAGAAGTTTGTGATTTGGAGGCTCATTAATGATTACTTTATGAGTCACGCCTGAATTTCAAACTCAATATCAATACGAGTTATGATATAATATAGTTATCGCAATCTTTCAATTGAGGTGAATTTCAGTTTACGTTGTGTTTGGAGATTAGCACATTTTTCTTTCTTTATCTAATTAAACCGATAATGAGTCAGCGGTGGAAAAGATTATTTGGTTACTGCATAAATCATGGAAACTAACCCTTGATGTTGTAATCAATATCAACAATAGGATTCATGATAAAAGACGTTACCGCAACTTTGACCAAAGTGATTCTATTTTAGCCCGTTCTGTTTGGAGATTGGCAATTGCTTCTTGACTTATTAATACAAGTACAAGAAAAATAAGGATGTAAGGAAGATGATGTTGGACGTCATAAATCGATTGGAGAATACCCTGAATTTGATATCAAGTATCATGATAGGAGTTGTATGATGAAGAAGTATGCTCACCTTTTTACGTCGACACGTGATTTTGCAAATTTACCCTGGTTGGGAGTTCATGCAATTTCTTTCTTGATTGCTAATCAGTCCAGAATGAATCCGATGTGAAAAATGTTCGATTTGGACATACATAAATCCTGTTGCGAATCATCTTGAATATGAGTCAATATCATTAAGAGTTATGATGAGAAGTTTATCACACTTTCAATCCTGAAGTGATGTCCAGTTTACCCTGATTGGATCATTTGGCGAATTTTTTCTAGATTCTATATTAAAATCAAATGAATCACGGTGTATAGAATATTGATTTGTACACATTAATAAATTGTGAATACGCCTGATTGTTGAATCAATAATCATAGGAGTTATGATTGAAAAAACTTATCCTGCTTTCAATACCTATTAGTAATTCTAGTTTACCTGTTTTGAGGGTTTGACATTTCCTTTATTGTATTTCTAATCAAATACCAGAGATGTAATCATATGATGTAAGATATTTATTGGAATCATAAATATTTTTATAATCACGCTGAATATTGTAATTTAAATATCATTTGGAGTTATGATGAAGTGAAGTGTTACGCACCACTCTTTCAAGCTCGGACGTGATTGCCAGCGTTTACCATGTTTGGGAGATTCGGCAATTTCTTCTTGCATTCTAATCAAATCAGAATGTGCCTCATGATGGTAAGATGCTGTTTATTTGGACTGCATAAATACAGTGTAGATCTCACCCTGAGTTAAATCATTATCATAGGAGTTATGATGAGAAGTGTTATCGCCAACTTTGCCAACCGATAGTATTCGCAGTTTTACCCTGTTTGAAGATTGGTAATTCTTCTTCTTGATTCTATCACAACAGAATGAATCTCATAATTTAAAAAGATTTTTTTGGACTCATAATCATGTGGAGTAGTAATCCTGAAGTTTATTATCAATATGAGTTAGTTAGTTATGAGTGAAAGGATGTATCCATCTTCAACCGACGTGTATTCCCAGTTTACCTTATGTCTGGAGATTTGGTTATTTCTTCTATGATTCTATATTAAACAGAATATGATGCACGATCTTTGAAGCTTGTTTTGGATTCATAAATCAGTGGAGAATCTACCGCTGAAGTTCAATGGCAACAATATAAGATCGAGTTATGATGAAGAAGTTTAATCGGCATTTTAAGCAGTAATGTAGTTACTGCTGTTTGTGAGATTTGGCAATAGTCTTTCTTTATTGCTAATCAAACCAGAATGAATAATGATGTCAGAAGTTTGATTGACTCATATATATCAGTCGGGTGAATCTATTCCCTGATAGTTGTTGAATGCAATATGCATCATAGGAGCTTATGATGAACTAGCGTTATTGCCCGACTTTCAAAAAGCCGAAGTGATTCCAAATTACGCTTGTTTTAGAGATTTGGCAATTTCGTCTTGACTGCTCAGTTCAAAACAGCAGAATGAATATTACGAGTGTAAGACAGCTTAATTTTTACTCATAATCAGTGGGAAAATCACCCTGATGTTGAATTGTCAATATCATAGGAGTTAGGATGAAGATAGTGATCCCAATTTAAACGCAAACGTGTTCCCAGTTTACCATGTTTGAAGATTTGGGTCATTTCTTCTTTGATTATAATAAAAAATAAGAATGAAATCAACATTCTAATAAGCTTGATATGGACTCATAAAATCAGTGGGAGAATCACCAAAAGTTGAATCAATATCATAAGGAGTTTAGGATGAAGAAGTTAATTTCCGCACTTTTAACGCGACGTGATTCCAGTTTTTACCCTGTTTTTAGATATTTGAAATTCCTTTCTTGATTCTAATTAAAACCAGAATGAATTCAAGATCTAAGAAGCCTTAATTTGACTCATTAATCAGTGGAGAATCACCTTGAACGTTTAACCAATATCGTTAGGGATATGATGAAAGAAGTTATCGCACTTTAAACCGAAGTGATTCCAATTTACCTTTGGTGTAGATTTGGTCAATTTCCTATTGAATTCTAATCAAACCAATAATGGATCACGATGTAAAAAATCTTGATTTGCACATAATCAGTAGATGAATCAACCTGAAGTGAATCAAATATGAGAGGAGTTTTGAATGAAGAAGTTATTCAGGATTTGGCAATTTTATTCTTGATATTCTAAAATTACCAAGATTGTATATTCACGATCTTTATAAACTTGATTTTGGAATCACCCTGAAGTTGAATCATATCATAGGAGTTAGGATGAAGAAGTTATGCCCACTTTCAACCGACCGTGATTTCCAATTTACCCTGTTCGGAGATAGGTATTTCATCTTGATTCCCAATCAAACCAGAAATGAATCACGATGTAAAGAATCTGATTATGAAATCATAAATCAGTGGATAATAACCCCTGAATTTGAAAAACAATGTCATAGGAGTTATGATCAAGAAGTTATTTCCCGATTCAATGAAGTGATTCCCATATTTAACATGTTTGGAGATTTTGACAATTTTTTTCCTTGATTTTAATCAAACCAGAATGAATATAAGATGTGTAGAAGTGATTTGGACTGATAAATAAGTTGGAGAATTACCCTGTAGTTGAACCTAATCAATCATAGGACTTAGAATGAAAAATTATCCCACTTCTCAACCAACATGATTCCATGTTACCATGTCTGCGGAGAGTCGTAACGTCATTCCTTCTTAAATTCTAATAACAAACCAGATACTGAATCAGCGATCTAAGAAGCCTTGATTGAATCACTAATATCAGTGGAGCATCACCCTGAAGTGAACCAATATCGATTACGAGTTGCGATCGAATAAGTGATTCACTTTACCATGTTGGTCTTGACAATTGCTTACTTCGACTTCTAATCAAACAGAACGCAGATCAAGATCTGTATAGTTAATCTTATTTGGACCATAAAGTCAATGGAGGACCACCCCGCTCGAAGTCGTAGTAGTACTATCAACCTCATAGAGTTATTATGAAAATTTGGCAGTTATCACACTTTCACACCGAAGTGATTTCTAGTCACCCTATTGGAGATTTGGCAGTTTTTATTGTTCTCTAACTCAAACATATACGAATCAGCCCCAGGTCTAGGAACCGTTGATTTGGACGGACTCATAAATACATCTGGAGGAATCGACCCTGGTATAGTTGAATCAATATCATAGAGCTATGATGAAAAATGTTATCCCACTTTAACCTAAGTGATTCCAGAGTTTACCATGGTTTTGACATTGACATTCTCATTATTGAGTCTAAATCAAGACTAGGAAGTAATCAAGATGTAAGCAACCGATTATTTCTGGACTAATACAAATCTGTGGAGATAAGAATCACACACTGAGTGAACCAATATCATAGAATACACGTTATGATGAAGAAGAATTATCCCACTCTTCAAACAATCGTGATACAGGTTACTCTGTTTGGAGATTCAAGGGCCAATCTCCTCCTGATTCTAATTCAAATCAAACATGAACGAAACTCGCTGACTCGTAATATGATTGATTTGGACTCAATAATAGTGGACAGAATCACCATGAAATATGACAATCAATGCATCATCGGAGTTATGTCCCATGCAAGATATTATCCCACTTTTTTCTTCCAACCAAAGTCTCGATAGCTCCCTTGAGATTTGGCCAACTTATTTTTAGTCTTATCAACCAGCAAGTGAATCACAATGTCAAATAAGCTGATTTGTAATTTAATAAATATGTGCGAATCACTCTGAAGTTGAATCAATATCATAGAGTTATGATGAGGAATGTTTATCCCACTTTACAACGACGTGATTCATATCTAGTTTGAGATTAAGTCATTCCCATTAATTCTATATTCAATAAGAAGAATTAATATGAAGTTGAATAAAATCATAGGAGTTACGATCGCATATGAAGTATCTCACTTTCAATAAGCCGAAGTGTTCTAGTTTTACCTGTTATGATGATTTGACAATGTCTCTTGATTCTATCAAACCATAAAAGAATCAACGATGTAGATCTTGGTTGGACTAATAAATCTGTGGAGAATGCGCTGAGATTTGAATCATGTATCATTGAGATAGTGATGAAGAAGTTTGCACTTTCACCAACGTGATACAGTTTTCCCTCTATGGAGATCTCGCAATCTTCTTGATTCTAATCAATCATCAGAATAAATTACAATGTGAGAGGCTTAATGGAACTCATAAAATCAGTGGAGAATCACCCTAGAAGTTTGAATTAATATCATACAGCTACGATGAGAGTAATCACATTCAATCGACAGCTGATTTCATTTTACCATGTTTTGAGATATAGCAGTGATCTTGATTCAATCATACAGCAAATATCACGAACGTATAAAGCTGATTTGTACTCATTAATATAAGGGTATAATCACCTCTGAATATGATATCAATATCATAGCAGATATGATTAAGAAGTTATCCTAGTTTCAATCGAAGTGATTCCAGTATCCTGTTTGGAGATTGACAATTTTTTCTTGATTCTAATTAGACCATAATGAATCACAGTGTAAGAATATTTATTTGGACTCATAAATCATAGGAGAAAAACCTTGAAGTTGAATCAATATCATAAGAGTCATGATAAAAAAGTTACCCCACTTTTAACCAAAGTGATCAAGTTCACCATTTTTAGACATTTGGTAATTTTTTTGGAATTCTTAACAACTAGAAAAATCAGATGAAGAAGATTTATTTGGAATCATAAATCATTGGAGAATCACTCTGAAGTTGAATTATATATCATAGTAGTTCATGATCAAATAAATTATCCCACTTTCAACCGACGTAATTTCAGTTTATCCTGTTTGCAGATTCAACAATTTCTTCTTGATTTTAATCATTCAGAATGAACATGATGTAAGAATTTTTATTTGGAATCATAAATATGTGGCTGAATCACTCTGAAATTTAATCAATATTATAAGAGTTATTATTAAGAAGTTATCACACTTTCATCCGAAGTGATTCCAGTTTACCCTGTTTGAGATTTGACAATTTTTCTGCTTCTGATCAAAACCCGAAATAATCAAGATGTAAGAATCTTGGTTTAGACTGATAAATCTGTGGAGTATCCGCTGATGAAGAAGTTATCCCACTTTCAACCGACGTGATTCCAGTTTACCCTGTATGGAGATTTGGAAAGTTCTTAATTATTATAATCAAATCAGAATGAATACGATCTGAGAGGCTCGATTTGGACTCATAAATCAGTGGACAATCACTCTGAAGTTGAATCAATATCATAGGAGCTACAATGAAGAAGTTATCCCACCTTCATCGAAGTGATTCAGTTTACAATGTTTGGAGATATAGCAGTTTATTCTTGATTCTAATCAAGCCAGAAGATATCACGATATAGAGATTGATTTGGACTCATTAATAAGTGTATAATCAACCTGAAGTTGAATAATTATCATAGGAGGTATGATGAAGAAGTTATTCCATTTTCATCGAAGTGATTCCAGTTTACCCTTTTTAGAGATATTTGCAATTTTTTTTCTAATTCTAATTTAACCATAATGAATCACAGTGTAATAAGATTTATTTGAACTCACAAATCATTGGATAATAACTTTGAAGTTGAATCAATATCACAGGAGTCATGATAAAAAGTTACCCCACTTTCAACCAAAGTGATTCCATTTAACCATGTTTGGAGATTTTGCAATTTCTTTTTTGATACTAATCAAACCAGAAAAAATAAGTATGTAAGAAGATTTATTTGGACTCATAAATCATTGGAAGATCACCCTGAAGTTGAATCAATATCATAGGAGTTATGATAAAGAGGTTATCCCACTTTCAACCGAAGTGATTCCAGTTTACCTTGTTTGGAGATTTTGACAATTTCTTCTTGATTCTAATCAAATCAGAATGAATCAAGATGTAAGAATATTGATTTGGAATCATAAATAAGTGTTGAATCACTCTCAAATTGAATCAATATTATAGGAGTTACTATAAAGAAGTTATCACACTTTTCAACCGAAGTGATTCCAGTTACCCAGTTTGGAGATTTGACAATTTTTTCTTTGCTTCTAATCAAACCAGAAATAATAAAGATGTAAGAATCTCGGTTTAGACTGATAAATCTGTGGAGTATCGACGCTGACGTTGATTCAGTATCACTGGAGTTAAGATGAAGAAGTTATCCCACTTTCAACCGACGTGATTCCAAATTACCTTGTATGGAGATTCGGAAGTTTCTTCATTATTTTAATCAAATAAGAAGGAATTACGATGTTATAGGCTTGATTTGGACTATAAAAAGTGGACAATCACTCTGAAGTTGAATAAATAGCATAGGAGCTACAACGAAGAAGTTATACCACCTTCAATCGAAGTGATTTTAGTTTACCATGTTTGGAGATATGGCAGTTTATTCTTGATTCTAATCAAACCAGAAGATATCACGATGTAAGAAGATTGGTTTGGACTCATTAATAAGTGTATAATCACACAGAAGTTGAATAATTACCATAGGAGTTTTGATGAAGAAGTTATCCTATTTTCAATCGAAGTGATTCGAGTTTACCATTTTTAGAGATTTTGCAATTTTTTCTTGATTCTAATAAACGATTATAAATCAAGGTGTAATAAGATTTATTTGGACTCATAAATCATTGGAGAATAACTCTGAAGTTGTATCAATATCATAGGAGTCATGATAAAAAAGTTACCCCACTTTCAACCAAAGTGATTCCATTTAACCATGTTTGGAGATTTTGCAATTTCTTTTTTATTCTAATCAAACCAGAAACAAAAAGGGTGTAAGATTTATTTGGACTCATAAATCATCGGAAGATCACCCTGAAGTTGAATCAATAACATAGGAGTTATGATGAAGAAGTTATCCCACTTTCAACCGAAGTGATTCCAGTTTACCCTGTTTTGAGATTTGACATTTTCTTCTTGATTCTAATCAAAACAGAATGAATCAAGATGCAAAAATATTGATTTGGACTCATAAATAAGTGGAAAATCACCCTGAAGTTGAATCAATATCAGAGGAGCTATGATGAAGAAGTTATCTCACTTTCAACTAATGTGATTCCAGATTTCCCTGTTTGGAGATTAGGCATTTTTTCTTAATTCTAATCAAACCAGAATGAATCACGTTGTATGAAGCTTTATTTTGGACTCATAAATCATACGAGAATAACCCTGAAGTTGAATCAATATCATAGGAGTCATGATAAAAAAAATTACCCCACTTTCAACCAAAGTGATTCCAGTTTTCTATTTTTGGAGATTTGCCAATTTCTTCTTGATTCTAAAAAAACCAGAAAAAATAGTAATGAAAGAAGATTTATTTGGACTCATAAATCAGTGGAGAATCACCCTGAAGTTGAATCAATATCATAGGAATTATGATGAAGAAGTTATCCCACTTCAACAGACGTGATTTCAGTTTACCCTGTTTGGAGATTCAGAAATTCCTTCTTGATTCTAATCAATCCAGAATGAATCATGATGTAATAAACTTGATTTGGAATCATTAAGTCAGTGAAAAATCACTCTGAAACTGAATCAATATCATAGGAGTTATTATGAAGAAGTTATCACACTTTCAACCGAAGTGATTCCAGTTTACCCTGTTTGGAGATTTAGTAAATTTTTTTGCTTCTATCAAACCAGAAAGAATTAAGATGTAAGAATATTTGATTGGACTCATAAATATGTGTAGAATCACGCTAAAGTTGAATCAATATCAATGGAGTTATGATGAAGAAGTTATACCACTTTAAACTGACATGATTCCAGTTTACCTTGTTTGGAGATTCGTCAATTTCTTCTTGATTCAAATCAAATCAGAATGCCTCATGATGTAAGATGCTCTTTTTGGACTCATATATAAGTGGAGAATCACCCAGAAGTTAAATCAATATAAGAGGAGTTATTATGGAGAAGTTATCTCACTTTCAACCGAAGTATTCCAGTTTACCATTTTGAAGAGTTGACAATTTCTTCTTCATTCTAAACAAACCAGAATCAATCAAGATGTAAAAGAGTTTTTGTTGACTCATAAATCAGTGGAGAATCATCATGAAGTTTAATCAATATGATAGGAGTTATGATGAAGAAATTTTCCCACTTTCAACCGACGTGATTCCACCTTACCCTGTTTGGAGATTTGGCTATTTCATCTTGATTCTAATTAAACCAGAATGAATTATGATGTAAAAAAGCTTGATTTGGACTCATAAATCAGTGGAGAATCACCCTGAAGTCGAATCAATATAAGATGAGTTATGATGAAGAACTTATTCCACTTTAAACGAACTGATTCAAGTTTACCCTGTTTGGAGATTTGTTAATCTTTTCTTAACTCTAATCAAACAGAATGAATAACGATGTAAGAAGTTCGATTTAGACTAATAAATCAGTGGGAAATCACCCCAAATTTTGAATCAATATCATAGGACTTATGATGAACAAGTTATCCCGCTTTCAACCGAAGTGATTCCAAATTACCATGTTTGGAGATTTGGCAATTTTTTCTTGATTCTAATCAAACCAAAATGAATGACGATATAAGAAGCTTCATTTGGACTCATAAAATCAGTTGAAAATCACCCTGAAGTTGAATCAATATCATAGGTTTTGGATGAAGACGTGATCCCACTTTCAGCGATGTGATTCTAGTTTACCCTGTTTGGAGATTTGGTAATTTCTTCTTGATTCAAAAAAACGAAGAATGAATCACGATCTAAGAAGCTTGATTTGGACTCATAAATATGTGGAGAATCAACCTGAAGTTGAATCAATATCATATGAGTTAGGATGAAGATTGGAAATTTCTTCTTGATTCTAATCAAACCAGAATGAATCACGAAGTAAAAATCTTTGTTGAAAGTCCTAAATCAGTGGAGAATTATCCTGAATTTTAATCAATATGATAGGAGTTATGATGAAGAAGTTATCCCACTTTCAACCGAAGTGATTCTTCTTGATTCTAATCAAACCAGAGTAAATCACGATATAAGAAGCTTGATTTGGACTCATAAATCAGTGAAGAATCACCCTAATATCATAGGAGTTATGATGAAGAAGTTATCCCACTTTTAACCGAAGTGATTCCAGTTTACCCTGTTTGGAGATTAGACATTTTTCTTGATTCTAATAAAACCAGAATGGATCACAATGTAAGAAGTTTTATGTGTACTCATAAATCAGTGGCTAATCGCCCTTAAGTTGAATCAATATCATATGAGTTATGATAGAGAATTTATCAAACTTTCAATCGAAGTGATTCTAGTTTACCCTGTTTGGAGATTTGGTAATTTCTTCTTGATTCTCATCAAAGAAGAATGAATCACAATGTAAGAAGCTTTATTCAGAATCTTAAATCTGTTTCGAATCACTCTAAGTTGAATCAATATCATAGGAGTTATGACGAAGAAGTAATCACACTTTCAACCGAAGTGCTTCCAATTTATCATGTTTGGAGATTTGGCAAATTTCTTCTTGATTCTAATTAAACCAGAAAGAATCAATATGTAAGAATATTTATTTGGACTCATAAATCTTTGGAGAATCACGCTGAAGTTGAATCAATATAATAGGACATATGATGACGAAGTTATCCCACTTTCAACCGACGTGATTGAAGTTTATCATGTTTGGAGATTCGGCAATTTCTTCTTGATTCTAATCAAATAAGAATGAATTTTGATATGAGAGGCTTGATTTGGAATCATTAATCAGTGGAGAATCACGCTGATGTTGAATCAATATCATTCAACCGAAGTGATTCCAGTTTACCCCTGTTTAGAGATTTGGAAATTTCTTCTTGATTCTAATCAAACCAGAAAAAATCGATATGTACGAATCTTGATTTTGAATCATAAATCAGTGGAGAATAAGCCTGAAGGTTTGGCAAAATTTTCTTGATTCTAATCAAACCATAATGAATCACAGTGTAAAAAGCTTGATTTGAACTAATAAATTATTGGAGAATAACACTGATGTTGAATCAATATCATAGGAGTTATTATGAAAAGGTTATCCCACTTTCAACCGAAGTGATTTTAGTTTACCCTTTTTGGATAATTGGCAATTTTCTTCTTGATTCTAATTAAAACATAATGTATCAAGTTATGAGTTATAAAGAAGAAGTTATCCACTTTCAACAAAAGTGATTCTAGTTTACCTTGTTTGGACATTTGGCAATTTCTTCTTGATTCTTACCAAACAAGAATGATTCACGATTCATAAATATTGATTAGGACTCATAAATTAGTGGAGAATCACCCTGAAGTTGACTCAATATCATAGGACTTATGACGAAGAAGTTATCATACTTTCAACCGAAGTAATTACAGTTTACCCTTTTTGGAGATTTTGAAATTTCTTCTTCGTGCTATTCAAACCAGAATGAACCATGATAGAATGCTTGATTCGGACTCATAAATTATTGGAGTATCACCCTGAAGTTGAATCAATATCATAGGAGTTATGATGAAGAAGTTATCTCACATTCAATCGAAGTGATTCAAGTTTACCATGTTTAGTGATTTGGAAATTTCTTGTTGATTCTAATCAAACTAGAAAAAGTTGATATGTAAGAATGTTGATTTTGACTCATAAATCAGTGGAGAATTAGCCTGAAGTTGAATCAATATCATAGGAGTTATGATGAAGAATTTATCCCATTTTCAACCGACGTGATTTCAGTTTACCCTGTTTTGAGATTCAATAATTTCTTCTTGATTCTAATCAAACAAAAAGAATCAGAATGTAAATAACTTGATTTTCAATCTTAATTTTTTTTCAAATCACTCTAAGTTGAATCAAAATCATAGGAGTTTTGATGAACAATTTATCACACTTTCAACCGAAGTGATTCCAATTTATCATGTTTGGAGATTTGGTAATTTCTTCTTGATTCTAATCAAACCAGAAAGAATCAGGATGTAAGAATATTTATTTGGACTTATAAATCTGTGGAGAATCACACTGAATTTGAATCAATATTGACATACGTGGTGTTTTTATGTTCTAACAGGGTATAAATATGCTAAATAAATAACTGTCAAATCAACCCTTAATCCTAACACACAGAATAATACTCTTGCCAAGAGAGATCAGATGTAGTACTTAGAGATCAAATCCACAGAGAAATAATCCTTATTAGAAAGTATAGATGCAATATGAAAATATGTTACTAATGTAAATATGGAAATATGCTAATAATGCAAATATAGGAAATATGCTAATAGATTAACTAGATGCAAATGTAAACATGCTAGTAGATTAACTAGATGCAAATGTAAATATGCTAGATCTAGGGTTTCAGGCAAGTGAATTATAGTATATAAAAGTTAAGGCTATTTAATCATGGAACTTGATATTTAATGTAAAAGACACCAGCTCTCGCATGCGAGTCTAATCTATTGACTAACTCCAATATCTCATCTCTCGCTTGTTGACACGGAATGACCGATCGATCGATGGCAATGATCCTGCGTAGATCGATGGTTTCTTGAATCAAGCTTTATGACCTAATTCGATAAGTTCACTAGATCAACTAAATCAACTCTCGTTTGTTTCTTGCAACCTAGCTCAACAGAATAAATTCCGGTAGTAGACCATGCTCTTGCTTGCGCCTAACTATCCTATTATCAGGGTTCTAGTTAGCTACTCTAGAACACAAGCAATAAACACAATTCTATTAATGGATCTAATAATAACTTAACAATTCTATTGTTTGACTAATCCATCAATACCATTGATAAAGCATAAACCTAGTTGACAATTACTCAGACATAACTAAAGTAAGAAGAATAATCGGAATTAAATGCATAGATAAAATAATGGGGTTTCCAAGAACACTTAGAATACACTAGCAATGCTAGTATACACACACACACAAAATCTTGCCCCCTTAACTCTAGCATGGTGCAATACATAAGTATAAATAAAACCCTAAAGTCTAGGTCAAAACTCGTCCAAGGGTAGTCTTGTAATCTTGTGTAATATCTCTTACTTGGGCCTGAAAGTTGGCTGTCGGCGAACTGGACATCGATCGATGGCATATATGTAACATCGATCAATCTTGGTCATGTAACGTTGGTCGACGCCAACGTTGTATCGTCGATCGATGGTAATCTCGTACTTCAATGATCAGCTAAGGATTATTCCTCTCCAAATGCTCCAAAAGCTGCAAGTATCTCCATATATCTCCAAAACGTATCTGGACATGTAAAGACCTCAAAACATAGCCTAAACACACATAACATAACCAAAATAGAGCCTATAACATGGTCTAGAACTGGTAATAAATAGGCTATATCAACTCCCCTAGACTTAACCTTTTGCTTGTCCTCAGGCAAACAAGCCTGTGAAAGATGTTTTGAAAAGCGAAGACTCACATATTGTCTAAGTATAACTGTCACCTTACTTATTGCAACCACATCCTATCAAGTCAATCACATAGAAACTTTATATACCCTATCCTATTATAGCAACCAAATCCATTTACCAACAACTTAGCAAATACTAGTCTGACTCCCCCTCTACTAATTTCATTTCTTTGCATAAAATAAATGTGCAGGCTTTACCTTGGGAGTATCAATCAAGGGACACATGGACTCTTACCTCTGAAGTATCTGAACACACATGCAGCCTTCTTTGATTCCTTTCCACTCTCTCTTCTCACTTCTTCTCAGTCAATGTCTCTCTCTTTTGAGGGGTATCATTTTATTTTTTTAATTGACTGAGATATTTGGATAGGCTTCCATGAATCAAGTCCTAATGGTTTTTGCCACCAGATCATGTTCACTTCTTTTTGACATTTTTATCTCTTTATAGGATCATATGAATCAAGCTTTAATGGTTGTAGCCACCAAGTCTTGTTCGATCCTTTTTTTAATCTGAAAGGGAGAGAGAGGGGAAATCAGAAGCACACAGACTTTTACTTTCCAGACTTGCAGAAGGAATCCGATCTAACGTATACCAAATCCCAAAGCAAGCAAATAATGTCAGGATTAGTGTTGGAAATACGCTTTGGTTCCTCCAATCTTTCTAAGCAAGTGTGATATAGTGGTAGGATGATCCACTTTGGTATCTCTAGTAATCTTTTGCAAAATCTTCTAAGAATGGTGGTTATAGCATGGTTAGTCAATAATAAATCTTGATCATAGTGCTCTTTTGACTCAATAAAACTTTTTGAAAAACTTATATAGATATAGTAATTAAATATGGGGGAGGTTCGCTAAATGTTATTTGCTTGTTTTTGATCATAGTGCTCTTCTTGACTCAATAAACTTTTTAAAAAACAATCAAAACAGTTAAGTGCCTATCGATCGATGCGATGGTTACTCAGTCGATCGGCAGTGATCAAGTGTCGGTCGATGCTCTATGCAGACTGTCTTCCTCAGATCTTTTTTTTGTAAGAATACCTACAATAATAAAATAAAATTAGAAATTAGACTAATATAATCAAAAACTAATTAAAACTTACTAAATAGTTGGTTGTCTCCCACTCAGCGGTTGGTTATAGTCTTAAACTCGACGTTGTGAACGTTCTGAATAGAAAGGAGGGTGATCAACACTTGGAAATCAAGTGTCTACATCTTCTTTGCTCTTCTAAAGCCATGTACCAATGAAGTTTCTGACTGCCTCATCTCCTCTGGTTTTCTCGTTCTTTATGATCTCCTTAGTAACCTCCAGTGAATGCATTCTTCTTTGTAAATCCTCAATACTGCACTGGAGCATTCTAAGTCTTGCAGCTGTAGTGTCTGATATCTCTTCTAATTGCTGAGAAATATCTTCTTTCATCAGGCTTGAGAAAAAACAAGTTCATTGAACCTATCTTCTACGTGGTGTTCTGCGCAGACTTTTGTCTGTCGAACTCAGTATCGATCGATGGTGAGGTGTTGCTGTTTATCGATGTCACTTTATTCAGTCTACTCGCACGCTTTCTCTAAATAGTATCCATCTCTTGTTTCATCTCATCCATGTGTGTAGTCAAATTGGTGAGGCATTTATCAATAGGATAGTAGACATCATCGAGCCTCATGTAGAAATCATCTAGTGACATCTCTTGAGCTTTGTAGGTCTCATGCACAATATCATCAATATCTGCTCTGCTGTATGTCTTTTGCTTGTGCTCCTCATTGTCGATCGATGCAGGTACATGTGCGTCGATCGATGGCTATTGTGGTTGTCCAAAGAAATTTCCTGATTGTCCAGCAATGATAAGGGCGTCTGATACATCTTTCTTCGGTTGAGTTAGAATTCTCCCATAAAGACATCTTGCATGTCCTTTTACATCTCTAATAATTCCAAACTAATCGGGTCTGAGATAACCAGATTTTGTTTCTTCTGGTCCAAGTGAATGGTCTTGTTTACGTTTGATGTCATTCGATGGCCAAGATAGGCCGATTGTTGATATTGGATTGCCTACTCTTGCGTCCATTACCCATCCAGCTTCCTCCTCATCGTAAATTGAATCATATTATTCGTAATCTTCACCGTATCCTTGGCATGCCCAATTTGTGTCGATCGATGGTATATGGTTACCATCGATCGCTCTCGATAATCAGACCAGTGCCCAAAAAGGTTTCCAGCTCCATTGGCCATTGCAAGTATATCTGTTATATCTTCCTTCGTGACGTTTAGAATTCAGCCCATCCATATCTTTTGTGTGACCGTCTAGATCTCTCATAATACTGAACTCATCTGGTTGTAGATAACCAGCTTCTCTGTCGTGTTATGTTGCTGAATCACGTTCGGTTTCTGCTTCGTGCTTAGTATCGATCGATGGCTTATGGTTGCCGTCGATTTCCTCGGTTCATGGGAAACATGAAAAAATCCAGCCTCTTCCATAGAAATCCCTTGGTACTCGATCATATCTTCTTCTATGTAATTTTCATAGAATTCGAGGTGGGTTGGGTTTGTAATCGTAATCAGCATGGTAGGTGTCATTCGGTTCTGGGTTGTGGCTGTCGATCGATATTGAAGGGCGGGTGTTCGATCGATTATTGATTTGTCGGACTGTCGATCGATGATAGGGGTTGGGTATCGATAGCTGCTCCATTTACCGATTCCTCATTGCACTCATAATCGCAGAAGCATGTGGCAACAAGCTCTGCATCATTACACAATTTCGAGAGGAAAGGTTTATTCTTATAAATTTCATAATAAATATTATGATCAATCACGGAAAGGCACAACATGTTTGTCTTCGTGTCACAGATAGCTCCTACGGTGGCCATGAAATCTCTTCCAAGTAACAAGGAAGAGTTCCAATTGATCTGGATGTCCATCACATGGAAGTCTATCAGGACTAAGGCATCATGAATTCGCAGTGGGACATCTCTACATATACCTCCTAAGTCTACTCTAGAGCAATCCACAAAGATGAAAGAATCATTTTAAGTCTCCACTCTGAGGTTTAACTTCTCTGCTATAGCTCTGGGCATTATGCTCACTAACGATCCGGTGTCGCATAGGGCATTGGAAAATTCATGGTTTGTTATAAGACATGGCACCACAAACATCCCATGATCACTTTTCATCTTCAGAATGATTCTTGGACTCTCTCCTAGTATGATTCTTGGTAGCTTTATCGACTATCATAGGTCCTGGTGTATCCTCTTCTGCTCTGGAGTTGTCGTATTCGTGACCTTTGGTCGTCAACTCTTTTTGTCACTGGGTACCATCGATCAATTCTGCGGTCTCTGCGTCGAACGACGCATGAAGCTATTCCCGATTTCATTGAGTTAACATGAACTGTCGATCGATTCGTAGTAACTTGTGTTTGATCGATGCTTGTGTGGGCTGCCTAACGAACTCGGATTTCCTTCCTTTTGTGGCTTATCTTTCTTGACTTCTACCCAAAAATCATCAATTAATCACAGCATTGACGTGATACTTTTGCCCAAATTATTTCCTTCTTTGACCATAACTCTGTGTCTCGTAAGGATTTCACTCTCATGCGCCATCTGATTTCCAACTTTTCAACACGGATGTTGAGATGTTCGATTTTTGTGTTTAGATGGAGGTACAGGAAGTTTATCTTGTCATTGAAATCCACAATCATCTTCTGTTGTTCCCTCAGTACCTTGTCAAACATAAACTCGATCCATGGTCTTCTGGTTGGCTTTGAAATTTCTATACTTCTGGCAGCCTGGGCATTAGCTTCTGCTTCAATATCAGGGATTATAGTCCCCTGATTGTCTATCCTTTGACATGCTGCATTACAAAGATGACCGTAAAGGTCATGGAAATCTCCACTCTCATTCTGAACCACAATTATAAGCTCAACCATATGAACTCCTCTGCTGTCATCGATCGATGCAGATGAGGTGTTGTCAATCGATGCTATATGATCAATGTCGATCGATGTTTTTCGTAAAGAAGTGTCGATTAATGCGGAGTATATAATGTCCACATGCTGTCGATCGATGCTTGTCGTCTTTCTTTGCGGATCGTACGTTCGAGTTGCTGTGGGTCTAAGAACAAATAAGTCTTGTCCTTTGTTACTCCTAGTACTCTTTTGCATGCACCTGAAATACAAAGAAAAAGAAAAAATCAGTAACTTGAAAGTAACAAACTGATATAGCCTATTTATTAGCAGTTTTAGACCATGTTCTAGACTCTATTTAGGGTCTGTTATGTGTGTCTAGGCTATGTTTTGAGGTCTTTACAGGTCCAAGCATGTTTTGGAGATATATGGAGATGCTTGGAGCTTTTTGGAGCATTTGGAGAGGAATAATCCGTAAGCTGATCATTGAAGAGAATCGAAGTACAAGATTACCATCGATCTACGATACAACGTAGGCGTCGACCGATGTTACATGACCAAGATCGATAGATGTTGCATATATGCCAGCGATCGATGTCCAGTTCGCAGACAGCCGACTTTCAAGCCCAAGTTACAGACATGACATAAGATTACAAGATTACCCTTGGACAAGTTTTAGCCTAGACTTTAGGGTTTTATATTTATACTTTATGTATTGCATAAGAAAAAGTGTGCTAGTGCTAGGGGGGGCTAAGTGTGCTTTGAAACCCCATTATTTTATCTATGCATTTTATTCAGATTATTATTCCTACTTTAATTATGTCTGAGTAGTTATCAACTAGTTTTAGGGTTTATCAATGGTATTGATGGATTAGCCAAACAATAGAATTGTTAAGGTCATTATTAGGTCTATTAATAGAATTGTGTTTATTGCTTGTGTTTTAGAGTAGCTAACTAGAGCCTTGATAATAGGATAGTTAGGCGCAAGCGAGAGCATGGTCTACTACCGGAATCTATTTTGTTGAGCTAGGTTGCCAGAAACCAAAACGAGAGTTGATTTAGTCAATCTAGTGAATTTATCGAATTAGGTCATAAGGCTTAACTCAAGAAACCCATCGATCGACGCATGATCATTGCCAACAATCGACAGTCATTCCGTGGCAACAAGGGAGAGCTGAGACATTGGACTTAGTCAATAGATTAGGCACATATGCGAGAGCTGGTGTCTTTTACATTAGATTTTGAATTCTATGATTAAATACCTTTAACTTATATCTACTATATTCCACTTGCGTGAAACCCTAGATCTAGCATATTTCCATATTTACATTACTCGCATATTTCCATATTTATATTAATAGCATGTTTCCATATTTACATTATTAGCATATTTCCATATTGCATCTATACCTTCTAATAAGGAATATTTCCTTGACCTGATTACTTGCTAGCAATATATATAGTTACCTAGCTTAGCCTTTAGCAATAAGAAATATATTGTGTGTCATTGTTCTATGTGGATTTGATCCCTAAGTACTACACCTGATCTCAGTTGACAAGAGTATTATTGTTTTGTGTGTTAGGATTAAGGGTTAATTTGACAGTTGTTTGTTTAGGATATTATTACCCTATTAGAACATAAACACACACACACACACACACATCAAATTTGGCCCCGTTGTCAGGGAACATTGATCGCCATTAGATTTATTTTCAAGGACTTAGTTTAGGTTTGTTACTTTCAAGGTTACTGATTTTTCTATTTCTTTGCTTTTCAGGTGCATGCAAAAGAGTACCAGGAGCAACAAAGGACAAGACTTATTGTTCTCTGACCCACATCAACTCGAACGGAAGATCCGCAAAGAAAGACGACAAGCATCGATCGATGGCATAACTTCAGCGTTGACTGACACTCTTTACGGACAGCATCAACCGGCATCAAAACTCAACCATCGACCGATTCCAGATCTCTAGCATCGACCGATATTGATCATATAGCATTGATCGACAACACCTCATCCGCATCGATCGATGACAGCAGACGAGTTCAGATGGTTGCGCTTATAATTGTGGTTCAGAATGAGAACGGAGACTTGCATGACCTCAACGGTCATCTGCGTAATTCAGCAGGTCAAAGGATAACAATCAGGGGACAATAATCCCTGAAGCAGAAGCAGACGCTGCAATAACTCAACCTGAAGCTAACGCCCAAGCTGTTCAAAGAACGCTGGCTGACTACAACCATCCAGATCAGGACTATGCCAACAAATTCGCCATTCGTCCTTAAGCTTTTCAGAGAAACGATTTTGAGATCAAGCCCGCTTACTTCGGACTTGTAGCGCAGACGCCTTACCATGGATTGCGACACGAGCACCCTATGGATCATCTGGAGCGATTTGAGGATATAGTGACTGCTATTATAGCCAATGGAGTCCCTGAGGACTATCTTTTCTGTAAGATCTTCAAGTACTCACTTGCTAGAGAAGCTTCGTATTGGCTTAAGCAGCTACCACCAGGATCTCTGACATCCTTGACTGACATTAAGAACGCTTTCTTGCGTAACTTCTATGATGACGTAAGAGCAAAAGATCTGAGGAGCAAGATTGCTACTTTTTCACAAGAGCCTTGAGAGTCTTTCAGAAACTCATGGATCATATTCAAGTCATACCAGAGAGACTGTCCACATCATGGGTTCAACAAAGTGCAGTTTCTTAGAATTTTCTTCAGGGGTATTGTACTGCGGTATCAGATGGCTTTGGACACAGCTAGTGAAGGAAATGTCAGCACTAAAAGCCCTGAAGAAGCTACAAGATTGATTGAGAATCTGGCATCTAGCGGCAGTACCAAGAACACAGATTTTGAGAGGAAGAAATCAACTCCAATAATAAGCAAGGAGCAGATTAAAGAGGTAAAAGCAAAGTTGAACAGTGTCCATAAATTTTTCAGAAAACAACTTACTTTTGCAGAGGTAAAAGCGATAGAGTCTGGAGACGATGAGAATGAAGAAGAGGATGTGAACTACATTAATTGGAATGGTTTTCAGAGACAAGAGAATCCAGGTTTCAGCAGGAATTCCCATGGTACTGGTCAAATGAGTAACTATAATCAGAATTCACAGCTAAGACCCTCCAACAACGACAGGACATATGGATCTTCCTACTACCAAAATCCTCTTCCAGAAACTCAGGGAAGCAAGATTGAAGCAATGGTTGATAGAGTCATAGAGGGACAGCAGAGATGACTAAGGATTTCAACGGAAAGATAGATGAGATGTACATCAACCTCAACACCAAGTTCGAAAACCTCAACACCAAGTTCGAAACCTCAACCCCATGTGAGGAAGTTGGAGAATCAAGTGATGCAAACAAGTGGATGGCGTCCTATTACAGATAGTAAACAGCCACGTCCTTCTTGAATTCTACCGCACAACGGGTTGCAGCGAAGTTCTGTTTCGAGATTCTGCAGCCATGCATCAGCTTCAAAGGGATCAGTCCCTCCCTGGTAGTGCTTTGTCCCCACGTTCTTCATGATCATAAAAATCTTCAGGAAGTCCGGATGAGAAGTTGTAGGTATTTGAGCTGGCTGAGAACGTTGTGCATTCAGTTCTTGTTCATGTAAACGGATCATCTCGGCCATCAACTCGAGAATAGCTACCAACGCCGGATCTGTCGGAACTAGTGCAAGTTCTTCTGTGGGTGGTGCTTCAGCTTGAACGTGTGGAATATCTTCAGCGGCAACAGCATGTGCGGAAGGATGATCAGAACATGAACGGGATGATCAGCAGCATGAGCAGCAGGATGATCAGCAGCATGAGAAGCAGGATAATCATGTACAACATCCACCTCGATGTCTGTATAGTACGGATCAGGTGACATAGGCATCGGCATCTGAATTTGAGGGCTATCATACGATCCCTCAGACGGATCAGACTCAATGGAGGTGCCAGAAGGTGTAGCCTCAAATCTAGGAGTAGAATGTGGTGCCGGAGTAGATGGCGGTGAAGAGTCTGGAGATGATGAAACATGTATCGGTAGATAAGCTCCACCACGTCGTGGCCGCCTTGGTGGCATCTGCAGCGAAAGTTCATAGTAAGTTTCTACCCAGTTCTATCTATTTCTAAGAGAAGGACCAAACAAGCATATCCTAGTATCCTTGCGACACATTTTTAACTCGAAAAATATTTGAAACAAGTCCCATTCTAGCATCATAGAACAACTCTCTGATACCAACTTTGTGAGACCCCCGATCGTAGATGACCAGAAATGACACGGTCGATGTTCTCTGAAAGACGACCTGAGGTTTATGGAAAAATTTCGATCACCTTGGACTAGCAATTTGAGAACACCAAAGCTCCTACGGGATATCGACCAAGGTTTTTCAACCCGACCGAGTATCTGATAGTTAGTTCATCCCGGACAAGGACTAATATTATATGAGTACTCGTTATTTATAAACATCTTTATACATTATTATTTACTTTTAAACATCTTACAAATTGTTATAGTTTCACCCTACTGCCTAATGCGCAACAACGTTTTAAGTAAATATACAACAAAAGATACGCTGCAAGGACAAAAAAAATCTACCGCTGGTTGGCCGTTCCTTCTGTCCAAAAGAAGAGGTCTCTAAACTAGTGGTTACCTGCACACACAACAATGAGTCGTGAGTAACTAGTTTACCCAGTGAATCTAGATCACTACACAATCAATAGTACAATCAAACAATCATCCAAGCATGAACATGAACATACAAGTACTTAATTTATACTTTAATATATTATTCGTCAATGTGAATCTCATTTTATTTATCACTTCCTTGTTAGCCGCCCTTCGTGACTTCAATTATAATTACAATATATATACTAAACTCGACAAACCACAAAGGCTAACCGAGAGTAGTGAGTTAGCATTACCATCATCCTCGAACCGTCTTAATGAACATTCGGGACTGCATCGTCATGCAGTACACGGCCTCAAGGGTGCTACCCCATCATTCTGTCTTCATGACCTTGTTCCATTCGCAGGACCAAGTCACAGTAACGCAGAAATTTAGGGATAGTGATTTTAATAATGAGTTTTCACTTAATACTTAATTCCATAATTATTTCATAATTAATCCATGCATTGTTTATACTTATAATTAGTACTTGAGAACAAGTACTAAGAAGTGGCTTAACCTCAATGTGTACTTTCAAATATTGCTTTAAGTGTTAAGTGTTTACATTAAGTAAACACCACATATTTTCAAGGATTAAGAGACTTTACTAATTAACTGATATAGTTCTATTCCATTCAATCACACACACAGATGTGATCTAACACCACATCACCCTAGACTCACCTAGAGATTGGTCTTGAAATTGATTTGGACAAGTCTCGAAACGTTCTTGTATAAAACTGGAGGGACCTTAAATAAGCAGTTCGGAAACATGATCGTCCATCCAAACAATTCGGTTATGAAGAAGGAGTTTGACTTAGATCTAATCAGCTCGGTTCAGGACATAACTTAACAGTTTATACTAAATCAGTCTATATCAGTATGTGATAGGCTTAGACCATAGATAGCTCGGCTCAGACAAGGACTAGACAAGATCAATTATGTTCAGTTCAGAACGATAATATTCCGGTAGTTTGGTTCACATTAACTACTTAAATCAGTTCAGTTCAAGCTCGTTCTACTCCTCCTATATCATATCATTTTGGTTCAGACAAGGTTGATTCAGGAAAAGGTCAGTTCATCTTGTTTTAACTTTACTCGGACCATAAACAGTTTAGCTAGCAGTTTCCAAAGATTGATTCCAACCGAAACTAAACTAAACTGATCAGTACACCATCTTAAACAAGTGATACGACCATGAACTTAGCTTAACAACACATGGAATTTATCATAACATGGCTAAGTCAGGTAGATGAGGCTTACTCTAGATCATCACGGTTAGATGGTCTTAAACGGATCTCCTCTCCAAGCTTTACACACAGCTGTACTGGATCACAAGAGAGGGATGAGGGTTTGGTTCATAACAGAAGCTGAGCTAGGTCTAGGGTTTAATCAAACTCCCTTACCTTCTGATCCTTCTAAATAAAACAAACTGAGCCAACTGGTGGATGAATTTCATTGAGTTTTCTTCTTGATCTTTCTCTTGATTTCACCTTCTTTCCCTCATATTTGTTTTCACTGAAATTCTCTCTTTCTTTCAGAAACAAAACGTGCAAGCAGATAACTGAAGTAGTCATAAAGCTGAGGAGGACTCCAAGCTGAGTGTCTCAGTTTAACACAAAGCAGAAGTGAGAAAGGACAGATGGCGTCCTGCTTCACCACACCCAGCCACCAGCAGCTTCATTTCCTTCCTTTTAAGAAAGGTTCATAATCATGTGCTTCTCACATGATCTGTCCAGCAAGCAAGCAAGCAAGCAGGCAGCTTGTGCTTGTCATGTGACTTTTCCTGAGGAAGCAGGCAGACAAGGTGATGAAGGACCATGGATGATTTATAAGGAATTTAAGAAGCTGGTCGGTAATTTTCGGACAGTTTTCAACTAAAATTTTCTCAACCTTTGATTCTTGTCCTGCTTCAACCAAAATCGTCTAGCTTAAATAAAATTCGACCAACATAATTAATAATCGACCAGAACTATCAAGGGAAGTCCTTTCGACCACAAGACAATCTCGTCGAGCCATCAATTCATCGGTTCGATCTTTATTTTTAATTATGATTGATTAACTCGAATTTGACTTTTCAAAAAGTTTCTCGACCAAAATTATATCCACTCGTGAGGGTTATAACAGACATCCTCTCTCTCCGCCCGTGGGCCCCATCACGTTCCAACGGTCGATGCGTAAATTTTCCAAGGCTTAAAAGTCATGTTTACTGCCCCTGCAATCACCACCCGACCTTTCCCCGTATTTTGACCTCACTCCCACGGTATCGCAAATCACTTCCCGATAGGTCACCCATCCTTTCACTACTCCTAGCATAACCACGCTTAACCCTGGAGTTCTAAACAGATGTATGACAGAAAAGGTACGTCAACTTTGGTGACATAGGTAGTCAAATCAATTCTCTTAAGCATTTTACAGATATCACAACTCGGGATGTTACATAATCACTATCAATAAGCTTGATTTGGACTCATAAATAAGTGTAGAATCACCCTGAAGTTGAATCTTTATTTGGACTCAGAAATCTGTGGAGAATCACCCTGAAGTTGAACTACTATCATAGGAGTTATGATGAAGAAGTTATCCACTTTCAACCGTACTGATTCTTGTTTACCATGTTTGGAGATTTAGCAATTTCTCTTGATTCTAATTACACCAGAATGAATTACAGGTGTAAGAAGCTTGGTTTGAAACTCATAAATCAGTGAAGAATACCCCTGAAGTTTAATCAGTTTCATAGAAATGATGATGAAGAAGTTATCCCACTTTCAACCGAAGTGATTCCAATTTACATTTTGAAGATTTGGCAATTTCTTATTGATCTAATCAAACCAGAATTAATCACGATGTAAGAATCTTGATTAGGAATCATAAATCAGTGGAGAATCACCCTGAAGTTGAATCAATATCATAGGAGTTATGTTGAAGAAGTTATCCCACTTTAAACCGAAGTGATTCTAGTTTATCATGTTTGGAGATTTGGCAATTTCTTTATGATTATAATCAAAACCAGAATGAATCAAGATGTAAGAAGTTCTTTGGACTCTTAAATTAGTGGAGAATCACCCCAAATTTGAATAAATATCATAAGAGTTATGATGAACAAGTTTTCCCACATTCAACCGAAGTGATTTCAGTTTACTCTGTTTGGAGATTGGGCAATTTATTCTTGATTCTAATAAAACCATAATCAATCACTATGTAAGAAGATTTATTTTCACTCTTTACTCAATGGAGAACCACCCAGAAGTTGAATCAATATGTAGGAGTTATGATGAAGAACTTATCCCACTTTTAACCGAAGTGATTCCAGTTTACCTGTTTGGTGATTTGGACAATTTCTTCATGATTCTAATTAAACCAGAATGAATCACGATTTAGTAAGATTTATTTTCACTCTTAAATCAATGGAGAACCACCATGAAGTTGAATAAATATCATAGGATTTATGATGAAGAAGTTATCCCACTTTCAACCGAAGTGATTGCAATTTATCTTGTTTGAAGATTTGATAATTTATTCTTGATTCTAATAAAAACAGAATGAATCACAATGTAAGAAGCTTGATTTGGTCTCATAAATCAGGGGAGAATCACCCTGAACCTGAATCAATATCATAGGAGTTATGATGAAAAAGTTAGCCCACTTTCAACCGAAGTGATTCTTGTTTACTTTGTTTGGAGATTTGAAAATTTCTTATTAATTCTAATCAAAACAGAATGAATAACGATGTAAGAAGCTTGATTTTTACTCATAAATCAGTGGAGAATCAACCGGAAGTTGATTCAATATCATAGGAGTTATGATGAAAAATGTATCCCACTTTCAACCGATGTGATTCCAGCTTACCCTGTTTGGAGATTTTGCAATTTCCTCTTGATTCCAATCAAACCAGAATTAATAAAGATTTATAAAGCTTGAATTTTAATCATAAATCTGTGGAGAATAACCATGAAGCTGAATCAATATCATAGGATTTAAGATGAATAAGTTATCCCAGTTTCAACCGAAGTGATTCCAGTTTATCCTTTTTGGAGATTTAGCAGATTCTTCATGATTCTAATCAAACCAGAATTAATAACTATGTAAGAATATTTATTTGGACTCATAAATCAGTGTAGAATCACCCTGAAGTTGATTCAATATCGTAGGAGTTATGATGAAGAAGATATCCCACTTTCAACCGACATGAATCCAGTTTACCCTGTTTGGAAATTTTGCAATTTCCTCTTTATTCTAATCAAACCAGAATGAATCATGATGTAAGAATCTTGATTTGGAATAGTAAATATGTAGAGAATCACCCTGAAGCTGAATCAATATCATTGGATTTAAGATGAATAAGTTATCCCAGTTTCAAACCGAAGTGATCCCAGTTTATCCTTTTCGGAGATTTGGCAGTTTCTTCTTGATTCTAATCAAACCAGAATTAATAAATAAGTAATAATATTGATTTGGAATCATAAAGCAGTGTAGAATCACCCTGAAGTTGAACCAATATCATAGGAGTAACGATGAAGAAGTTATCCTACTTTCAACCGAAGTGATTCCAGATTACTCTATTTGGAGATTTGAAAATTTCCTCTTGATTCAAATCAATAGAGAATGTATCACCATGCAAGAAGCTTGATTTGGAATCATAAATCTGTGGATACTCACTCTGAAGTTGAATCACTATCATAGGAGTTATGATAAAGCAGTTACCCACTTTCAACCGAAGTTATTCCAGTTAATCCTATTTGGAGATTTGACAGTATCTTCTTGATTCTAATCAAACCATAATGAATCAAGATATGATAAGCTGATTTCGAATTATAAATCAGTGGAGAATCACCCTGAAGTTGAATTAATATCATAGAAGTTGTGATGAAGATATCCAATTTTAATCGAAGTCATTCCAGTTTATCCAGTTTGGAGATTTGGCAATTTCTTCTTGATTCTACTAAAAAAGAATGAATCACAATGTATGAAGTTTGCTATGGAATCTTAAATTAGTGGAGAATCACCCTGAGTTTGAATCAATATCATAGGAGTTATGATAAATATGTCATCCCACATTCAACCGAAGTGATTTCAGGTAACCCTTTTTGGAGATTGGCAATTGATTCTTCATTCTTATCAAACCAGTATAAATCACCATGTGATAAGTTCCATTAGGACTCATAAATATGTAGAGATTTTCCCTGAAGTTGAATCAATGTGATAGGGGTTATAATAAAGAAGTTATCCCACATTCAACCGAAGTAATTTCAATTTACCATGTTTGGAGACTTGCAATTAATTCTTGATTCTAATCAAACCAGAATAGATCACCATGTGAAAATATAGATTTGGACTCATAAATCAGTGGAGAATCACCTTGAATTTCAATCAATATGATAGGATTTATGATGAATAAGTTATCTCACATTCAACCGAAGTGATTCCACTTTCATATGTTTGGAAATTTGGCGATTTCTTCTTGATTCTAATCAAACCAAAATGAATCACTATCTAAGAATCTTGATTTGGACTCATGAATTAATTTAGAATCACCCTAAAGTTTAATAAGTATCGTAGGAGTTATGATGAAGAAGTTAGCCTACTTTCAACTGACGTAATTCCAAGTTACCATGTATGGAAATTTGGCAATTTCTTTATGATTCTAATCAAAACATAATTAATCAGTGTGTAAGAATATTTATTTGGAATCATAAATCAGTGTAGAATCACCCTGACGTTTATCTAATATCAGAGGTGTAACAACGAAGAAGTTATCTTGCTTTCAACCAAAGTGATTCCAGATTACTCTTTTTGGAGAGTAGACTAGTTCCTCTTCATTCTAATAAAAAAAGAATGAATCAAGATGTAAGAAGCTTGATTTAGACTCATAAATGTGTGGAGAATCACCCTGAAATTGAATCACTATCATAGGAGTTATGATGAAAAAAGTTAGCCAGCTTTCCACAGACGTGATTCCAGGTTATCATGTCAGGAGATTTGGCAATTTCTTCTTGATTCTAATCAAACCATAATGAATCACCATGTGATAAGATCGATTTGGACTCATTAATCAGTGGCGAATCTCCTTGAAGTTGAATAAATATGATAGGTGTTATAATGAAGAAGTTATCACACATTCAAACAAAGTGATTTAGTTTACCGTCTTCGGAGATTTGACAATTTATTTCTGGACTTTAGTCAAACCAGAATGAATCACCATGTGATAAGATCGATTTGGACTCATAAATTAGTGGAGAATCACCCTGAAGTTCATTCTAATCAAACCATAATTAATCAATATGTAGGAATCTTGATTTGGACTCATAAATCAATGTAGAATCATCCCGAAGTTGAACCAATATCACATGAGTAACGAAGAAGAAGTTATCCTACTTTCAACCGAAGTGATTCCAGATTACTCTGTTTGGAGATTTGACAATTTCCTCTTGATTCTAATCAAAATAGAATGAATCACGATGGAAGAATCTTGATTTGGACTCATAAATCTGTGGATAATCACCTTGAAGTTGAATCACTATCATAGGAGTTTAGATGAATAAGTTATCCCACTTTCACCCGAAGTATTCCAATTTATCTTGTTTGGAGATTTGGACAGTTTCTTCTTGATTCTAATCAAATTATAATGAAATGATATGAGAATACAGATTTGTACAATATAAATCTGTGGAGAATTACCCTGAATTTGAATTAATATCATAGAAGTTATGATGAGAAAGTTATCCCACTTTCAATCGAAGTGATTTCAATTTACCTAGTATGGGAAATTTGACAATTTCATCTTG
Source organism: Moricandia arvensis (assembly GCA_905132765.1). Taxonomy (NCBI): domain Eukaryota; kingdom Viridiplantae; phylum Streptophyta; class Magnoliopsida; order Brassicales; family Brassicaceae; genus Moricandia; species Moricandia arvensis. The sequence goes on from CAJHQP010003548.1 coordinate 58,613, forward strand.
ATTCTAATAAAAAAAGAATGAATCACGATGTATGTAGCTTGCTTTGGACTTTTAAAGTAGTGGAAAATTTCCCAGAATTGTATCAATATCATAGGAGGTATGATGAAGAAGTCATCCCATATTCAACCAAACTAATTTCAGTTTACCCTTTTTGAAGATTTGGTAATTTATTCTTGATTCTAATCAAACCAGAATGAATCACATGTGATAAGATTGTATTTGGACTCATAAATAAGTAGTGAATCTCCCTGAAGTTAAATCAATGTGATAGAAGTTATAATGAAGAAGTTATCCCACATTCAACCGAAGTGATTTCAATTACCATATTTGTAGATTTGCCAATTTATTCTTGCTTATAATTAAACCAGGATGGATCACCATGCTATAATATATATTTGGACTCATAAATCAATGGAGAATCACCATGAATTTGAATAAATGTGATAGGGTTATGATGAATAAGTTATCTCACTTTCAACCGAGGTGATTCCAGTTTACTATGTTGGAGATTAGAAAATTTCTTCTTGATTCTAATCAAACCAGAATGAATCACTATGTAAGAATCTTGATTTGGACTCATAAATCAGTGTATAATTACCCTAAAGTTGAACGAATATTATAGGAGTTATGATGAATAAGTTATCTCACTTTCAACCAACGTGATTACAGTTTCCCTAGTTTGGTTATTTGACAATTTATTCTTGATTCTAATCAAACCAGAATAAATCATGATTTAAGAAGCTTTATTTTGACTCATTAATCAGTGGATAATCACCCTGAAGTTTAATCAATATCATAGGAGTTATGATGAAGAATTTACCCCACAGTTTGGGATTTGGAAATTTCTTCTTGATTATAATTAAATCAATGAATCACAATGTAAGAAGATTTATTTGGACTCATAAATCAGTGGAAATTACCCTGAACTTTAATCAATATGTTAGGGGTTATGATTATAGTTATCTCACTTTCAGCCGAAGTGATTCCAGTTTATTCTGTTTGGAGATTTGCAATTTATTCTTGATTCTAATCAAACTAGAATTGATAACCATGTGATAATATATATTTGGAATGATAAATCAGTGGATAATCACCCTGAAGTTGAATGAATATGATAGGGGTTATGATGAATAAGTTATCTCACTTACAACCAAAGTGATTTCAATTTACCATGTTTGGAGATTTGCGATTTATTCTTGCTTCTAATTAAACCAGGATGGATCACCATGTGATAATATAGGTTTGGCTCATTAATGAGTGGAGAATCACCCTGAATTTGATCAATATGATAGGGGTTATGATGAATATGTTATCTGACTTTCAACCAAACTGATTCCAGTTTACTATGTTTGGAGATTTGGTAATTTCTTCGTGATTCTAATCAAACCAAAATGAATTACTATTTAATAAGCTTTATTTAGGCTCACAAATCAGTGTAGAGTCACCCTGAAGTTGAACCAATATCATAGGAGTTATGATGAAGAAGTTATCCCACTTTTGACCAACGTGATTACAGTTTATCATGTTTGGTTATTTGGCAATTTATTCTTGATTCTAATCAAACCAGAATAAATCATGATTTAAGAAGCTTTATTTTGACTCATTAATCAGTAGAGAATCACCCTGAAGTTTGAACAATATCTAGGAGTTATGATGAAGAATTTATCCCACTTTCAATCGAAGTGATTCCGGTTTACACTGTTTGGAGATTTGGCTATTTCTTCTTGATTATAATTAAATCATAACGAATCACAATGTAAGAAGATTTATTTGGACATATAAATCAGTGGGAAAATGACCATCAACTTGAATCAACATAATAGGGTTTATGATGAATAAGTTATCTAACTTTCAGCCGAAAGTGATTCTAATTTACTCTGTCTGGAGATTTGTAATTTATTATTGATGTTAACCAAACCAGAATGGATAACCATGTGATAATATATATTTGGACTCATAAATCAGTGGATAATCACCCTGAAGTTGAATCAATATGATAGGGGTTATGATGAATAAGTTATCTCACTTTTAACCGAAGTGATTTTAATTTATCATGTTTGGAGATTTGCAATTTATTCTTATTTCTAATCAAACCAGAATGGATCACCATGTGAGAATAAAGATTTGGAATCATAAATCAGTGGATAATCATCCTGAAGTTGAATCAATATGACAGGGGTTATGATGAATAAGTTATCTCTTACTTTCAACCGAAATGATTCCAGTTTACTCTATTTGGAGATTTTGAAATTTCTTCTTGATTCTAATAAAACCGGAATGAATCATGATGTAAGAAGATTTATTTTCACTATTAAATCTATGGAGAACCATCCTGAAGTTGAATCAATATCATAGGAGTTATGATAAAGAAGTTATCCCACTTTCAACCAAAGCGATTCCAGTGTCCCCTGTTTGGAGATTTTGCCATTTCTTCATGATTCTAATCAAAGCAGAATGAAGCACGATGTAAGAACATTGATTATGACTCATAAATCAGTAGATAATCACCCTAAAGTTTAATCAGTATCATAGGAGTTATTATGAAGAAGGTAGCCCACTTTCAACCGACGTGATTCCAGTATGCCATGTTTTGTTATCTGGCAATTTCTTCTTGATTCTAATCAAACCATAATTAATAAAAATGTAAGAATCTTTATTTGTACTCATAAATCAGTGTAGAATCACCCCGAATTTGAACCAATATCATAGGAGTAACAATGAAAAAGTTATCCCACTTTCAACCGAAGTGATTCTAGATTACTCTGTTTGGAGATTTGACAATTTCCTCTTGATTCTAATTAAAAATAAATTAATCACGATAAAAAAATGTTAATTTGGTCTCATAAATTAGTGGAGAATCACCTTGAAGGTTAATCAATATCATAGAAGTTGTGATGAAGAAGTTATCCCACTTTCAACCGAATTCATTCCAGCTATCAGGTATGGAGATTTCGCAAATTCTTCCTGATTCTAATCAAGTAATGAATCAAGATATAAGAATCTTGATTTACACTCTTAGATAAATGGAGAAGTTATCCCACTTTCAACCGAATTAATTCCAGTTACCTTGTTTGGAGATTTCGCAATTTCTCCATGATTCTAATCAAACCAGAATGAATCACGATGTAAGAATCTTGATTTGGACTCATAAATTGGCGGAGAATCACCATGAAGTTTAATCAGTATCATATGAGTCATGATGGAGAAGTTAGCCCACTTTTAACCGACGTGATTCCAGGTTACCATGTTTGGAGATTTGGCAATTTCTTCTCGATTCTAGTCAAACCAGAATTAATCACTATGTAAAAATATTTATTTGGTATCAGAAATCAATTTAGAATCACCCTGAAGTTTAATATATATCATAACTATAATGAATCACGTTTTAAGATTTGTTAACTATACCAGTTTATCATGTTTGGAGATTTGTTAATTTCTTCTTAATTCTAATCAAACTATAATGAATCACATTTTAAGAATCTTGTTTTTCACTCTTAAATCAATGGAGAACCACCCTGAAGTTGAATCAATATCATAGGATTTATGATGACCAAGTTGTCCCTATTTTAACCGAAGTGATTCGAGTTTACCCTTTTTGGACATTTGGAAATTTCTTCATGATTCTAATCAAACCAATATTAATGAATATGTAAGAAGATTGCTGTAGAATCATAAATCAGTGTAGAATCACCCTGAAGTTGAACCAATATCATAGGAGTAACAATGAAGAAATTATCCTACTTTCAACCATAGTGATTCCATATTTAACAATTTCCTTTTGATTTTAATCAAAACCAGAATAAATCACAATTTAAGAATATTGATTTGGACTAATAAAGATGTGGAGAATCACGCTGAAGTTGAATCAATATCATAGGAGATATGATGAAGAAGTTATCCCCACTTTCAACCGAGTTGTTCTAGTTACCCTGTTTGGAGATTTGAGAATTTCTTCTTACTTCTAATCAAACCAGAAAGAATCATAATGTTAGAAGCTTGATTTGGACTCATAAATCAGAATCACCCTAAAGTTGAATCAATATCATAGAGGTTATGATGAAAAGTTAGCCCACTTTCAACCGACGTGATTCTAGGTTACCATATCTCGAGATTTGGCAATTTCTTCTTGATTTTAATCAAATCAGATTGAATCACCATTTCATAAGATCGATTAGGACTCATTGATCAGTGGATAATCTCCCAGAAGTTGAATCAATATGATAGGAGTTATAATGAAGAAGTTATCCTACATTCAACAAAGTGATTTCAATTTACCCTGTTCGGAGATTTGACAATTTATTCTTGATTCTAATCAAACCAGAATGAATAACCATGTGATAAGATATATTTGGACTCATAAATCAGTGCAAAATAACCCTGAAGTTGAATAAATACTATAGGGGTTATGATGAAATAAATTATCCCTCTTTCAACCGAAGTGATTCCAATTTACACTGTTTGGAGATTTGGTAATTTCTTCTTGATTCAAATCAAACCAGAATTAATCACGATGTAAGATGCTTTATTTGGACTCATAAATCAGTGGAGAATCACCCTGAAGTTTATTCAATATGAAAGGGGTTATGATGAAAAAATTATCCCACTTTCAACCGACGTGATTTCATTTTATCCTGTTTGGAGATTTTACAATTTCCACTTGATTCTAATCAAATCAGAATGAATCACGATTTAAGAACCTTGATTGGAATCGTAAATATGTGGAGAATCATCCTGAAGTTGAATTAATATCATAAGAGTTATGATGAAGAAGTTGACCTTCTTATAACCGAAGTGATTCAAGATTACCCTGTTTGGAGGCAATTTCCTCTTGATTCTATCAAACCAGAATGAATCACGATGTAAAATGCTTGATTTTGACTTATTAATATGTGGAATATCACCCTGAAGTCGAATCACTATCATAGGAGATATGACAAAGAAGTTATCCCACTTTCAATCAAAGTGATTCCAGTTTACCATGTTTTGAGATATGGCAATTTCCTCTTGATTCTAACTAAACAAGACTGAATCACAATGTAAGAAGCTTGATTTGGACTCATAAATCAGTGTAGAATCACCGTGTATTTGAATCAATCTCTTAGGAGTTTTATGAAGAAGTTATCACATTTTCAACCGAAGTGACTACAGTTTATCCTGTTTAGAGAATTGATATTTTCTTCATGATTCTAATCAAACCAGAATGAATCCCGATGTAAGAAGATTTATTTGGAATCTTAATTTTTTGGAGAATGACCTTAAAGTTGAATCAATATCATAGGGGTCATGATGAAATAGTTATCCCACTTTCAACCGACGTGATTCCATCTTACCATGTTTGGAGGTTTGGAAATTTCTTGTTGATTCTAATCAAACCAGAATGAATCACGATGAAGAATGTTTATTTGGACTCATTAATCAGTGAAGAATCACCCTGAAGTTGAATCAATATCATTGGAGTTATGATGAAGAAGTTATCTCACTTTCAACCGAAGTGATTCCAATTTATCCTGTTTGGAGATTTGTCAATTTCTTCTTGACTCTAATCAAACCAGAATGAAACTCTATGTAATAAGCTTTCTTTGGACTCTTAAATCAATGGACAACCACCCTTAAGTTGAAACAATATCATAGGAGTTATGATTAAGATGTTATCCCACTTTCAACCGAAATGATTCCACTTTATGTTATTTGGAGATTTAGCTATTTCTTCTTGATTCTAATCAAACCAGAATGAATCACGATGTAAGAAGATTATTTGGACTCATAAATCAATGGATTATCACCTTGAAGTTGAATCAACATCATAGGAGTTATGATGAACAAGTTATCCCACTTTCAACCAACGTAATTCTTGTTTACCATGTTTGGAGATTTGGTAATTTTTTCTTGATTCTAATCAAAACAGAATCAATCACGACGCAAAAAACTTCATTTGGACTCATAAATCAGTGAAGAATCACCCTAAAGTTAAATGAATATCATAGGCGTTATGATGAAGAAGTTATCTCATTTTCAACCGAAGTGGATTCCACTTTACCTTGTTTAATAATTTGGCATTTTTTCTCTTGATTCTAATAAAAAAAAAGATTGAATTACAATGTGAAAATCTTGATTTTGGAATCATAATAAGTGGAGAATTACGCATAAGTTGAATCAATATCATAAGGAGTTATGATGAAGAAATTATCTCACTTTAACCGAAGTAATTCCAGTTTACCCTGTTTGGAGATTGGAAATTTCTTCTTAATTTTAATCAAACCAGAATGAATCACGCTGTAAGAAGCTTGATTTAGAATCATAAATCAATGGCGAATCACCCTGAAGTTGAATCAATATCATCAGAGTTATGATGAAGAAGTTATCTCACTTCAACCGAAGTAATGTCCAATTACCCTAGTTTGGAGATTTGTCAATTCTTTTCTGGATTCTATCACTCAGAAGAATCATTATGTACGTAAGCTTTTGCTTTGAGACTCTAAATCATTGGAGCACCCACCCTGAGTTGAAACAATATCATCATGGAAGAGGGAGGAGTATGATTAGAAGTTATCGCACTCTCAAACGAAGTGATCTCCAGTTAGATCCTCTTTGGAGATTTTGGAAATTTCTTCTGATTCTAATTAACCAGAATGAATCACGATGTCAGAAAATTGATTTTGACTCATTAAACGTGGAATAACACCCCTGAAGTTGAAACAATATCATAGGAGTTATGATGAAGTTATCCCACTTTCAACCGAAGTTATTCAGTTTACCCTTTTTGGAGATTTGACAATTTCTTATTGATTCTAATAAAACCAGAATGAAACAATGTAAGAAGCTTGATTTTGAATCATAAAATCAGTGTAGAATCACCTTGAAGGTGAATCAATATCATAGGAGTTATGATGAAGAATTATCCACTTTCAACCGAAGTGATTCCAATGATTGGCATTTTTTCTTGATTCTAATAAAAAAAGAATGAATCAAGATGTAAAATCTTGATTTGGACTCATAAAATCAGTGGAGAATCACGCGTAAGTTGAATCAATATCATAGAGTTATGATGAAGAAATTATTCAGTTTACCAGTTTTGGAGATTGGAAATTCTTCTTGATTTAATCAAAACAGAATGAATCAAAATGTAAGAAGCTTGATTTATAATCATAAATCAGTGGATAATCACCCTTGAAGTTGAATCAATATTATAGGAGTTATTGATGAAGAAGTTATCCCCACTTTCAACCGAAATGATTCCAGTTTACCCTGTTTGGAGATTTGACAATTTCTTCTTGATTCTAAATAAACCAGAATGAATCACGATATCAGAGCATGATATTGGACTCATAAATCAGTGGAGAATCATCCTTATGTTGAATCAATATCATAGGAGTTATGATGAAGAAATTATCCCACTTTCAACCAAAATAATTCGAGTTTACTCTGTTTGGAGATTTAAAATTTTTATTGATTCTAATCAAA
>CAJHQP010003549.1:0-66070 GCA_905132765.1 Moricandia arvensis
AAAAAAAAAAACAATAAAAAGCAAAAATAACAAACAAAAAAAAAATAAAACCAACACAAAAAAAAAAAAAAACAAAAAAAAAAAAAAAAAAAAAAGAAAATATAAAAAAAAAAAAAAAAAAAACCCAAAAAAAACCCAAACTAAACAAAAAAAAAACCAAAAAAGAAAACCAAAAAACCAAAAACAAAAAAAAAAAAAAAAAAAACCAAAAAAAAAAAAAAAAAAAAAAAAAAAAAACCCAACCCCAAAACCAAAAAAAAAAAAACCACCATCCCAAACACAAACAACCCACCCACACACAACCAAACAACAACACCACACACCACCCCCCCCCCCAACCCAACACCCAACAAAACCCCCCCCACCAACAACCCCCAGCAACCACCCCCAACACCCACACCAAAACAAAAAAACCCCACTCACCCCAAAAAAAAAAAAAAAAAACCACACCCAACACCAAAAAAAAAAAAAAAAAAAAAAAAAAAAAAAAAACCCACCCCACCAAAACAAAAAAAAAGAAAAAAAAAAAAATTAAACAGGAAAAAATATATTAATCGAATTAAATGCAATTCGGAAAATCCTAATCGACATACGACTAACGGATGATACTAGTCGATTAAAGTGCATCTTCGAAATCCTAGATCGACAGACGAGTAACGCGATTACTTCGATGACATTAAAAAACTGAAAAATAAACTGAGATCAGACAGACAAACTAATTACTCATATAACTTCCCATTAGCGCGAAGAAGACAGGGGCCATACAAGGAAAGTCTACAATATTACAGACCACAAACTGACCAGTATGGTATAAACAAATGGAAACAGCAAAAGAAGGTAGAGAAGGAGATAGACTGGTAGGAGGAGCTTCCGCCGGGACCATGATTCGCATCGATCATTCTTCAGCAGCATGGATCCTCCTTGACTTCTACTCCTGCCTGCCTCCGTTTAAGGGCCGTGCGCGCGACACGCTCTGATCTCCTCAAGACCTGCGCCTGCTAGGCTCCTAGCCTTGTCGCTCTCCCCAACGGCTTAAGCGTCGTTCTTCGCTCATCCCCAGGCTTGACAGTTCCCTCGCTCCCGAGGCCCCAGAAGAAAGTTCACGAGACTTCGACCACAGCATCACCGACCCCGTAGGACCCCCGACGAGAACCTCCTGCTAGTCTTGAAGGTTGATGCCGTCTTAGGATAAATCAAGAATCGGTGTTAGACCCAAACGGATCGAGACCGGCTAAAAGACCTCGCTCGACAAAAAGGTGATTCCAGACCAACGGAGATAGCGGAAAGATCGGACTGTCAGAATAGCCCCACTTCCAGGCGAGTGGCCTTCTCCTTGAACTCTCCTCTTGCGCGCTGCGAGACAATCTATCATGGTCTCCCATGCGTTATTTCGCCGCCCCTCCTCTTCAACATTTGCAGACATTTCGCGTTCCAAAGCCTGGCTGTAGAAGAAGCGAGCCGCTGTCGAAGCGTCGCAACGGACTCTCGATCGTGGATGTTGTTAAATCGACGGTTGCACTGTAGCGCACCATATGCAGTCTACACACGGATCCTCTCTTGAGGTGACTTCGAAGCTGCGCAGAGTTCCTAAGACGAGAAACCTCCGCGCATGCCTATCCTCCATATCAGCCTTTTCCCGCTCCAATGGTCGGCCCGCTTCAACGCCACGCGGCCTTCTACCTGTTGAAGCTCCTCCATAGATGCTTTGAAAATTACGAGTTCACTCTCCAGGTCGTCGGCTTTTTCCTTCTAAATCCATTATCCCTACTCGCGGCTTCTCTCGTTCGCGCGCGAGCTCGCCATGAGAGGTCTGACCTCCTCCTTAAGGAGGCAATGCACTTCTTCTTGATGCGTACCCTCTTCTCGGCCTTCCCGAGCTAGACGAATGTCTGCCTTCAACTCGGTGTCGTACTCTCGACAAGGAAGTTCACACTCCCGTGGCCTGCGTGACGAAACAACGATTAGATAGGACATGTACTAATGTATCCGCACGCGAAGTAAAAGACAAAAAAAGGGAACCTACCTACCAGCATCTGCGTTGCGGGCTGCATCAACGTACGCATCCCTGAACATCAGCTCGTCGACAGGAGGGCCCAAGTCGTACAAGTCTCCTCTGATCTAGCCGCGAACCAGATTAGCGCATTCTGGACGCTGAGAAGTTAGTGGGGTCTCGCCAGCATACGAAAAGAGACCCGGTCTGCACAAAGGCAAATTTTGCGGCAGTCCGAGTATATGCATCTCCTGCGAACCCCATCTGCCACCGCTGTTACCTCGGAGCGATATCTTCCGCACCAAACCTCCTATGGAGCGCAGCTCTCAGACTTATTCTTCTTCTTGCTCCGCCTCTTAAGCTTGACTTCTCGTCGGAAACCGCTTCTCCGCGTTCCTGTGAGAGATGGCAAGCGCCCTTCTCGCTCTCCGGTGGAGTCTCCACCAATCGCTGTCGAACGCCTCAACGTCAGCGCAGAGCTTGCATCAGATCCACCCCTTCCCTAGCTTGATCTTCTCCTTCTTCTTCTTCTTCTTTTGGCGTCGTTCCCTGGACTGCGAATCCCTGGTCTCACCAATAATGTCTTTAGTCGCCAAAACTTCTTCTCGGCCACGCCTTTGTCAGCTTGGCACTCCTCGGGATTGTCGACTTCTCCTCGTACTTGTGATAGGAGGGATCGCGGCAGGCGAGAGGACATACGGGCTATGTTCCATCCAACCCCATCCCATCTATTAGCGACATTAGGCCAGGTGCGCGACTAAACTGATCTTCACAACCGAACTCAGATCCCGGTAGTTCCTTCATCTTCCTGCGCCCTCGTCACCGTTGTTGCTGCTCCCCTTTCGTGAAAAGCGACAAACGCTCCTACCGATCACGAGTCTGGGCAGCAGATTCGAGATCAGTCGCCTGCAGTCAGAATAGCAGTCGAATATCGGAAACAAAGGTTGCTGCAAATTGAAGAAGACAGAAAACCACCAAAAAAGGAAAGGGGAGCTTACGTCTTCCGATGCGCACTTAAAGCTTGTGCCGAATCTCTCTCCTCACTGCACTTCTTTTCCTCTCGGCCAACGTGCTGGCTAAGCGCAGCTAAAGCTCGAGACATCGTCAAAAAATACTCCCGGATAGCGAGTGTGTGTCGGATGATCAACTGCAGGGGAATGCACATTGCTGTTAAAATACGTTATAACAAGCATTTACTCGTGAGTGGTAATCTACCGATCGCAATTCCAGAGCGACCGGGAGTCTTCGCTCTGGTGGCGAGTTCTTCGAAGGCGTACTCGTCGGACTTGTATGTAAAAATACCACAGCGGCACCACTCGGAGTCTTGTTGAGCCGCTGATCGGTTAGGATGTTGTAATTCGCGGCCTCATCTTCACCGAGAAAAGACCATCTGTGCATCGTGCTTTATGAAGACAAAGGCTCTCAGAAAGCATCGGACACTCAAAGATCTGTCGATTGTCTACCGCCATCACCGAGATAACGCCACCATGATTCGAAATGTGAAACCATTCAGAATGGTTGATGCAACGTCCGACGCACGAAAAACATAGACGCTAACAGTGCGACGGATCTGCGGAACAAAGTCTTGGCTGTCGCGTTGAAAGTACGACTCATACACGCACTGATATCCCACGTACGCGGTGACCACGGCCTCTGAGTGTACGTATAGGGATAAGAATGTCACACCCTGTCGCGCCGCATTCTCTGAAGAGCTTCTGGACGCTGCCCACTGATCGCACCAAGTCTCCCGCACGTATCTTCCAAGACTGCCCTTCCACCTCTCGAGACGAAGCAGCTCAGGCATCCACCGCCGGCGAGTTCGACAAAAACTCCATCTGGTGGCGATAACGCGTTGGCATAGAAGTCTGGACCGATGTCAAACTACCCGAATCGCGCGATGCATCGGTCACGTTGTCGCCTCTCGCCGCCAATCGTCTTTTTCGCCTGCGAAAATTCCTTTCATGCCTCACGCGAGTATAAAAGCCTTGTGGGACAGGGTCATGTTCTCCGTATTCCCTTATTGCATCCCGTATGAGCAAGATTTGACTCGCCGGGGCTCCCCTTCCGATTCGGATACCGTTCGGGAATGAATCAAAGCAGCAGGCGCGATCGCTTACCTTCTCTTTCCTCGACATTTTTTCTTCCGACGACACATGGTGCCGACATAATGCAATATAATCTATACAAGATCTCTAGAGAGAGAAGCAGATGAGATTAGAGAGATTGGAAAGCTACCTTGTTACGCCAGAGAAGAATGAGTAGCGAGCGGTCGATGTAGGAACTATTTATAGCGGTAGATGTCAATGATTAGGTCTAACAAAGACCTAAATGGGCCGCAAAAAAGCCCTTCAGACGCGCGACTCTTCGACTTCCGACATGAATGGGCCCAAAATCAACTCCGCGTCCGTTCGTCTTCTAGGCTACGAGCGTCGTCCGAGTAAACTCTCTCCGGCAAAAAGCAATCGAAGTAAGAAGCGACATAACGATTTGGCGAAACGACGGAACCCATCCAAGAACCTCGTTCCGGGATAAAAAATGAATCGACCCCTCTTCTAGCGCCATCCAGGCAACAAGTGCCACGAGTCGGGTCTCGTCCTGGATCAAGCCGAGTAGTCCTGAACCCGATATAAATTCATTGGAGTTAGCGACATCAATCACTAATGAACTGGGGGGACTTATTGTAGGAGGGTTACTCCCATCCAAGGCCCCATGACATAGTCGTCCCGACCCACTACCAGTCGTTTGTCAGAATCAGTCTCCGGCAAACGGCATCCGACTTACGACAAAGACTCTTCGGCTCGGCTCAACGCCAGCGGACAAAATGGTCAGCTTAGGAATATTCTCAAACGAGGAAAGGCACTCAAGTCGATTCGCTGAGCAGGTTAAGGATGGGCAACCTAAATACGTCTCTCCCCTGGACTAAATATCGGCCCGACTAGTACAGGCCCAATTAAGAATTGATGTAATTAGGGCATCCCAATTTAGTTATAAGAGGGGGAAAGGGAGACCAACCAAAGGAAGGGGCAGTTCTTTAGAGAGCACTAGTCCACTTCAAACACTTCCTGAAATAAAAAAAAGTTTCCTTGTGATCAACCCACTGACGAGTTTCAATCATATGTCTAAACTCGGCTCAAACAGTTCTTCTACATATTTCTTTCTTTTGTAGTGGAAGTAGTGATCTCTCGTCGGTTCGATTTGTTTCCGAATGTGTTAGTATTGAGTTCGATCGATGAGGCTTTTTTTTATGCAGGTTATGGTGGGCTTCTATCTAGGTGCAAAGGGGATGTCATGGAGTGCGTTCCAGACATATTCGAAAGTTGTGTGGATCGTGAAGCCTTCTTGTCGGGTTGTGAAGCTTGGTTCTTGGTTACTAATGGGGGGATGGTATTGTTCGGCAGGCCATAGGTGGTAATGCTAGATTCCGGATTGAGAAGACTTGGTGTCTTGGGTTCTAGAGTGTATGGTATCGTTTAGCTGGCCGAGGGGTAGCATCGATATATTCCGGATCATTTTGTTCTGCTATGTTGGAAGGTTTTTGCGTTGAATTATCCCTATATTTTATGATGACGGTTTTCAGGTGCTGTATTTTAGTTTCAGATTCTAGTTTTTATGTCTTGTTTGTGTTGTGTTGTAAGTTTTCCCCAGTGTGGGTTCTAGTTAAATCATTGTAGGATCTTGTTTTTGGGGATCCATTGTAATCCGCCAGCTTATGTATCAATACTTGTATTTCAAATTTGAATGTAAATTATCAGATGAAAAAACAGTTTGACTTAGAACAAGAATCAAACCAAAAACTCGCAACACAACTCTTGATCGAACTCGTCGACGTAGGTTTAAAGAATATAAGGTTGCAAGAATTATGGAGATCATAAAAAATGCGAAAAAACAGACACAGACAACTGTTTATCCAAAGTTCACATAGAATGGCTTATGTTTCTATGGGCATGGTAATAGGCAATTCACTATAATCTTAAGAACAAAATTAAAACACCTCTTTTTCTCTCTCAATCTTACAATTTAGCTTACTTACATAAGAGAGAAGAGACCACACGAGTTCCTCTTATATAGAAGAAGTTTGTTAATTAACCCAGTTGGATTAGAGTATTCACCCATTTCCATAAACCTATTAGAATATTTTCAAAATAGTTTCAACTTCCATAACTCCATGAAAGTAATATTTTCATGATCCTATCAACTTCCATAACACCATAAAAGTGATATTTCCTTTTCCTAATATGACGTCCCTGTCTTGGTTAAATTATGCGATCTTGTTTGATTTCAGCACCAAAATTATGATGAAGTCCCTCACGAATTCCTTGATATAGTCTTGACGAATCCCAACAACCTCCATCTTTATGAGATCAAACACGATCCACTACTTAGGTTAAGCAAACTCATGCTTTGCCATGTGATGCTTATGCACCTTAGTGTCCTGACATCCTAAGGATACCCACCGCTTCCTCAAATTTTTGTTAACCGAAACCACCTTAGTTAATATACAATAGGATTCTTATAATTACATATCTTCTTCACAGTTACATCACCTAGAGCGGTAATATCCCTGATGAAGTACTTCTTTCTACTGATGTGCTTAGTACTCTCGTGATATAAATTGTTTTTTGCTAGACACAATGCACTTTGAGAGTCACAAGATATATCCACAGTGTCTTGCTTGAATCCAATCTCTTCCGCTAAGCCCCTTAACCACTTTTGTTCTTTGACAGCTTCAACCACTGCCACATACTCCGCTTCAGTCCGCTGAAAGCGCCACTATACTTTGTAGACTTGATCTCCATCTGATTGTATTCTCACCAGCCATTAAAACATAACATGTGATCGACCTTCTCTTGTTCAAATCTAAAGAAAAATCTGAATCATAGAAACCTTCAACCTTCAACATTTTATTCTTCCTAAAGCACATTTTCAGATCTTGTGTTCCCATGAGGTATCTCAATACCCACTTTCACAGGTTACTCAATAAACCTACTAACCAACCCTAATACATATGTCAAATCACACCTCGTACCTATCATAGATACATTATGCTTCCGATAGCATTGCATATGGAATATCCTCCATATTTTTCTCTTGCTTCATCATAATCTGTGGCTTGAAAATTTGAAATTTACACCAACAGATGGTGACACACTCCTTGACTCATCCATATCGAACACCTTGAGAACCTTCCTGATATAACCATATTTATATAGTGTGAAAATTCCCTTTTCACGATCTCTCTCAATATTGATAAATCCTAATATTTATCTGTTTTAGACCATGTTATAGGCCCTATATGAAGTTTGTTATGTATGTCTAGGATATTTTTTAGAGTCTTTCCAGGCTTTAGGTAAATTTTGGAGCATTGTAGATATTATGGGGCTTTCTAGAGTTTAGAGAGGAACCTAGCTGATCAAATTCAGCAACGTATGAGTCGAGACAGAGTATTACGTCGATACGTTCAGAAGCCCAATTCACAAAGTACCCGACTTGAATCTCAAGTCACATAAATTACAAAACTGTCCTCGATGTGTTTCATAACAAACATGTAGTTTAGGGTTTTTTGGGGAGAAGATCAAAACTTCTTCGAGCTTTGTATTGGAACCCCAATTTCTATCCCTATTCTTTATCTTGTGCATTATTTCATGTTAATGATTATGTTCTGCTTAGCTATGTCTGAGTAGTCACCTTGCCTAGATTTATGGCTATTAATGGATTTAATGGATTAGCCAAAAATACAATTGCTAGGGTGATTATTAGATCTATCATCATAATTGTGTTTATTGCTTGTGTTCGAGAGTAGCTAACTAGAACCCTGATCTTAGGATAATTGACACTGGAAGAGTAGGATCATTACCTGAATAAATCCAATTGAAATCAAATTACTAGGGAAAATCGAAGAGACTAGTCTAGTGATTTTAAGTGAACCAATCAAATCTGATCGTTTAATGCTTTACTTAAGAAAGCCATCGACTGATGCGATTGCATACCATCGATAGACGTTCATTTAGAATTGCATACGAAGTTTTAGACTTTGATCTTAGCCATATGATAGATATAAATTATAATATCTTTACTAATTGAATTTGTGTCCAGTGACTGAAAACCCATTGGCTTCTATCTATTATAATTCACTACCTGAAAACCCTAGATCTAGCTATTTTCCTTACTTGTTTACAAACCAACTATTTCCTGATTTACTTATTCTAAGTCTTATTGCCTAGCTTAACTAAGGTCAATTGTCAAATGTATTGTGTACCGTCTCTCTCTATCCGATTTGATCCCTAAGTACTACAGCTAAAGCTCTTATTTGAGAGAGTAATTAGTAGCTATAGTGTAATTTTAGCATGTATCAAATGTGGCACCGTTGCTGGGGAGCAATGATCGCCATTAGATTTGTTTTGCAAATTTTGTCTAGGATTTTCTTTTAGTTTATTTACAATTTTTTTTTCTTTTGTCTTTCAAGTGCATTCCCTAACAGTACCAGAAGCAACAAGGAAAAAATACCTAATTTTCTCAGACCCAGTAGCCATCGAATGTAGGCATCCGCAAGGAGAAGCGACAAGCATAGATTGACACCAACACTTCTTCGTTGATTGTAACTCATCTGCCAGAATCGATCGACACCAATACTGAGAAATCGATCGATGGTGATTCCTGAGAAAGACGGTTGCTATGTTGATCGTGATAGGAATGAGAGAGGGGGCTGTATGACCTCGATGGTCATCTGCGTAATGCAACATGTCGGAGAGTTGATGGTCAGGGGATTGTGATCTCTAAACAAAGAATCTGCTGTAGCTCAAGCTGGCAGCTGAAGCCCATGCTGCTCAACCCAAAACGTTGGCTGACTACAATCGTCTCGATCAATTCTATGAAATAAATATGCTATTCGTCCTCCATTTTTCTAGAGGAACAATTTTGAGCTGAAGCCAGCCTATTTCACACTTGTGGCACAATTTCATGGTCATTCTCATGAGTTCCCTATGGATTATTTGGAGCGATTCGAAGATCTTGTGTCTGCCATCAAGGCTAGTGGAGTCCTTAAGGAATACTTTCTATGCAAACACTTCAAATATTTGCTTGCTCGAGATGCTTCATACTGGCTTAAGAATCTACCATTAGGATCTCTTACATCCTGGACATGCATCGAAAACGCCTTCCTGCGTAATTTCTTTGATGATGCCAGAGCTGACGAATTGAGGAGAAAAATTCTACATTCACACAAGAGCCTGCAGAGTCTTTCATAAACTCCGGGATCATATTCAAATCCTACCAAATATATTGTCCCCACCACGGATTCAATGAAGTGTAGCTTCTCAGCATTTTCTTCAGAGGTATTGACCTATCATATTAGATGGCTTTAGACACAACCAGTGAGGAAAACATCTGCACTAGGAGTCCAGAAGAGGCTACCATATTGATAGAGAATTCGCCAGCTAGTAACAGCACCAAGACCAATGATCATGAGAGGAAGAAATCAGTCCCTACACTTACCAAAGATCAGAAGGAAGAAGTAAAAGCCAAGTTGGACAGTGGTTCTGAGGTTTCTAAAGAAGAAAGTTAGCTTTGCAAAAGGTGTAGAAGCTATAGGATCTGACAATGAGAAAGGTGAAGTAAGAGGATGTGAACTTTGTTGGTGGAAATGGATTCCAGAGATATGAGAACCAGCAACATAAACTCTTATGGCAATGGTCAGAGGAGTAGCCACAACCAAGGATCACAGCAGCAAAGACCCTACAATAAAAACAAGCTTATGGAGCCTTTTACTATCAGAACACTCCATCAGATACCAGGATAACAAGATTGAAGCCATGATTGACAAGGTTTTAAAGGGACAGCAGAAGATGAGAGTGGATTTCAATGGAAAGATTGATGCAGTCTATGCCAACCTCAACACTTGAAGCTCTCAACACCCATGTGAAAAAGTTGAGAATCAAGTTGTTCGAACAAGTGAAGATGTGAGGAGACAAGTAGCCTTGATCAAGGAAAAGATTCAGGCTAGACATAATCACCACTTCAGTGCCATCATAGATGATGATTTTTGGCAAGTAGTGTAAGAAGTTAGGCACCAGGAGGAAGAAACTCGTGAGAATCCCATGCCACGTTCGAACGACCATCGATCAACATCCAAAGCTAACCATTGATCAATGGTACCTGAAAAATCTGTGGAAACGTGTGAAGAGATGGACATCAATCGACACCCAGAACCTACCATCAATCGACGGTAGTTCGAAACGAAAGGAGTCAGTTGCCAAGCATAGACGTGAGTCCTTATATGCCTAATAGGAACTCGAAACCCCACCCTACCCAAACCCGGATGTCGATCGATTGTAAAAAATCCATGGAAACGTGTGAAGAGATGGACATCGATCGACAGCCAGAAACCTACCATCAATCGACGGTAGTTCAAAACAAAAGGATGTGGGTTGCCAAGCATAGACGTGAGTATTTATATGCTAATAGGCACTTGAAACCCACGCTACCCAAACCCAGATAACAAATAAACCAGTCCCTATGGTAATTGAGGAAAGCCATGGATGGACATTCTAGAGGAAAGAAGAGTGTCCCTAAACATCATAGAAGGGAAGCTAATGAGAAAGAGATGGACAACTTTGCTAAGAGAGTCCTAAGAATCCTTTAGAAACCCCATTCAAGGAAGCTTATTACACTCACATATTGTGGATGTTCTTTAGATAAACAGGAGACTGATGAGGACATTCAAAAAATGTTTAATTATCTAAGGGAGAAGATAAAGCAGAAGGTCAAGTTGAAAAAGAGAAGCGACCCTGGGAAGTTTGTGGTTCCCTGCAACATCAAGGGACATGACTACCCTCATGCACTCTACGACACCGGTTCTTCAGTACGCACCATTCCAAGAACCATGGAAGAGGTTCTAAGCTTTAAGGTGGAACCTTCTAAGGAGTAATTCACTTTTGCGTATTGCCTAAGGTGAATTCATGAGGCATAGTCAAAGGCCTCTAAGTGCAAATCGGCGATGCACTAATTCCTGTAGAACGTTCATGTCTTGGACGTCCAATTGAAGCATAATTCACCCTGCTACTTGGAAGAGCTTTCATGGACACGGTAGGAGCAGTATGCCACATGAAGACAAACATGTTCTATTTATCCCTTATTGATAAAAATCTCCACTATGAGCCTGTTCAAACTAGAACCACAACTGTACTCAGCGATTTGGTTCATGAACCAAGACTTGTGGACACATGTTTTTGCAAGTTAAAGAAAGAGAATGACCCTGATGATGGAGCATCGATCGACACCCAGCCCAACACATCGGTCGACGATGCCAACCAACAGCTGATTGATACCCACCCTTTGACATCGATCGACGACAACCCTGACCTAGGAATGATACGGCTAACCCAGATTACGACAAATATTATCTAAAAGAAGAAGAAATTGAGTATCGTGCTCTTGCACTATAGGAAACTAGAAATTTTAGAGGATCCGATGAAACATGGATTGCGACATCAATCGACGATGGCCCTATACAATGATCGATATTCATGCAAATTATGATTATCTCAGACCAGATGAGTTTCAAAATTATGAGGGATCTAGATTGATTATGCACGAGAAATGGATGGACGAATTCTCAATGTATCTAAGGAAGATGTAGCAGACATACTCGCCATGGCCAACGGATCATGAAACCTCTTTAGACAACTGCAACATGACAACCCTGAAGATAACAACAAAGCATCAATCGACACACCACTGTTGCCTGTTGATCGACACTCACCTTCCAGAGGACTTCTCCAGTTGAGTAATAAGAACATGAATTTTTTGATCTAGAGAATTTTGATAGTGGGGAGAACGAGATGAGTATGGTGTCTACAAAGAAAAATATGGCAATGCAAGAGCTTATATATGGCAGAATCATCGATGTTCAAACGAAGATATCAGATATATTCTTCAGAGCGAACATCATTGGAAACTTGTTTTTGTTTGCCAGAGTATGCAGAGAACTTTAATAGGACCAAGCCATAAGCTGACTACTACAGTAGAGCAAAAGTATATGACATGGTACAAAAATTTACAAAGCACATGAGACGTTGATGGATGACTACTACAAGAGGATTGATGATATCTATTACATATTCAACAAAAATATTAGCTAGTTAACTACGTGCATGGAGGAGATGAAGCAAAAGATGGACACTGCTCATCATATGATTCAAAGACAGCATGCGAATGGAGCAGACGAAGCAACATCGATCGACGGACAAGCTTGACCATCGATCGACCGCTCACGCGGACCATTTAGACTGAGGATGGTAACCGAGAAGCTGCTAGAAGACAAGCTTGATGGATTTTATGAATCTCAAGACATGATGATGGGAAAATATCTCCAGGATAATGGATGACATTATCCATACCCACAAATAGGCAGGATTGGCTGGTTACACAAACGCATTGACAACCTTTAGGAGAGGATATAAGTCAAATTATATCACAAGAAGAACATGGACAACCAAATAACCATAGGTAAAGAAGCCATAAGAATCTTCGTTGGTACCTTGTTCCAGATGAACAAAAGAGGATGTGGAAAGTTATTTTCAACAAGTGATAATCTATCCCCATTTTAATCCAGACATTGCTAGACGTCAAGCAAAAGACTATAACCAAGCGCTGAGTGGGAGACCTATTAGCTACGTTTTAAATTTATTTCATGAATTTACTAATTTTCGTAATTTTCTTTATTTCATCCCAAAAAACAACAGAAGAAGATCAAGAACCAAGCCATCAGTCTACGTCATGACATTACCATCGATCGACAATCGTAACATGGTCTGTTATTTTCGACCATCCTTGATACTTTTACTTATGTTTTATTTTTTTCCCACCTAAATGAGACATGATAACACTAGGGACAGTGTTATTTAAGTCCGGGGGAGGTTAATTGATATTGCTTTCTATTTTGGAGTTTTTATTCTTATGTTTGTCTATAGAGTTAAGAATGGATTATGGTCAGATTTGAATTTTTACTTATTATATAACCATTCTAGAGTTGTTGATTGCAGAGATTACTAGAGATACAAAGCGAATCATCCCGCCACTATATTGCACTTTCTTAGAAAATTTAAAGGAACCAAAGCTAACATCCAACCTAATTTGACTTATTTGCTTGCTTTGGGGGTTGACATACATTGGATCAGATTACTCTTGCCAAGTCTAGAAGGTAAAAGTCTATGTGCATCTGATTCTCTTCTCTCTCTCTCTTCGTCATCTATGAAAATAAAAGATTGAGATGATTTCTTGAAATATTTAGAGGGGGTATGTGAATTACATGTGACCTCATTATTCTAATTCAGAAAGGAATGATCACACGCTGTAGAAGCGAAGGATAGGTAAATTACCAATGATCCCATTATTCACCGACACTGTAAAAAAAAAGAGAAAATAAAAAGAAAAACAAAGATGAACAAGATGGACTGTATCAGCATATTCATTCATTGGACTTATAAAAAATAATATAAAGAGATTCAGAGAAGAGAGAAAGAGGAAAGAAATGGATCAGAGAAGATTGCATGTGTGTTCAGATACTTGCAGGGGTAAGAGTCCATGTGTCATCTGTTTTATACTCCCAAGGTAAAGCTTGCACTTTTATTTTGTGCAAGAAATGAGGTTAGTAGAGGGGTGAGTCAAGCCAATATCTGCTAAGTTGTTGGTAGAATAGATTTGGTTGCTATACTAGAATTAGGTATATAAAATTTCTATAAGATTTACACTTGTTTGATGTGGTTGCAACATAGTAAAGTTAATAATGATAAGCTGGAGGTTTTGCGAGTCCTTATTTTCTAAACATCTTCCATACGTCTAACCCTGTTCCCTTGAGGACAGAAAAATGTTAAGTCTGGAGGAGTTGATAGGTCTTACTATTTACATGTATAAGCCATGTTATAGGCCTTATTTGGAGTCTGTTATGTGTGTCTAGGATATGTTTTAAAGTCTTTTCAGGTCTAGCTATATTTTTTGAGTATTGTAAAGATTATGAGGCTTCTGGAGCTCAGAGAGAGATATGAACCATGTACCTAGTCAAATTTAGCAAAGTACGAGTTGAGAGAGAGCATTGCGTTGATCGTCGATGCACACTTGGTGTCGATTGACCGCGCAGAAGCCCAATTCAAAAAGTACCCGGCTTGAGGCCCAAGTCATAGAAAATTACAAGATTGCCTCTAGACCCTTTTTACGTAGTTTATATGGTCTTTCCTAGTGTTTTATACAAAGAACAATTTTGGAAACCTTTTGCAAGCTTTGATACTTTTCATAACAAACATAGTAGTTTAGGATTTTTTTTGGGAAAAAATCAAGACTTCTTCGAGCTTTGTATTGGAACCCCAGTTTGTTTCCCTATTCTTTATCTTATGCATTATTTCATGTTCATGGTTATGTTCTGCTTAGATATGTCTGAGTAGTCACCTTGTTAAATTTAGGGGTTATTAATGATTTTTATGGATTAGCCAAACAATAACATTGCTAGGGTGATTATTAGATTTATCCTTAGAATTGTGCTTATTGTTTGTGTTCTAGAGTAGCTAACTAGAATTCTTATCTTAGGATAATTGACACTGCAAGAGTAGGATTGTTACCTGAATAAATCCTGTTGAGCTTAAATTACTAGGGACGATCAAGAGACTGGTCTAGTGATTCTAAGTGAACCAATCGGATCTGGTTGTTCAATGATTGACTAAGAAATGCATCGATCGATGTCTTTTACATATCATCGATCGACTGTCATTCCGAATTTGCACATGAAATTTGTAGACTCTGACTTTAGCCATATGATAGATATAACTTATAATATCTTTACTAATTGGATTCGTGTTCTATGATTGAAAACCCTTTGGCTTCTATCCATTATAATTAACTACTTGAAAACCCTAGATCTAGCTAATTGCCTTACTTGTTTACGAACCAACTATTTCATGATTTACTTAATCTATAGTTTTATTAATTGTCTGGCTTAACTAAGTCAATTATCAAATTTGTTGTGTGTCCTCGATCTCTCTGGATTCGGTCCCTAAGTACTACAGCCGAACCTCTTATTTGAGAGTAATCAGTAGCTCTAAGGTAATTTAAGCACATATCAAATATCCATCCCCAATATTCTCCTTTCTGGACTCAAGTTTTTCATTTCAAATCTGCTACTGAGTAATTGCTTTACTTACTTGATATCTGTCGCATCCCTTGATGTAACCAACATATCATCCACATATATCAACATATAAATGTATGTACAGTTGATTACCTCCTTGATGTAAACATAGTGAGCATATTCACTCTTCATACATAACTAACCACAAACTGATCAAAACACTTGTTCCATTGTCTTGGTGCCTGCTATAGTCCATAAAAAACCCTTTCGAAGTAGACAAATGTGATCATAATTCCCTTTAACCTAAAATCCTTCTGTCTTTTTTTTTTTCATGTAAATCTCTTCTTCAAGAGTTCCATGAAGAAATACAGTCTTACATCTAGTTGCTCAAGCTCCAAGTCAAGGTTTACTGTAGATATATTTCTCACGACGGGTGAAAGCACATTTTGATAATCAATATATCTCTCTAAGAGTATCCCTTAGCAACTAACCCAACCTTGAATCTATTCTTCTCAACACTAAGTATACCATACTTCAATTTAAACAACCACTTGCAGCCTATCACCTTACGCTTATCAGGCCTTCTCACAAGTTTCCAGGTTTGAAGTGAAGTCGTCTCTTCACCACATGCTTCATCCCACTGCCTTCTTTCTCTGTTATTTATCGCTTCATGATAGTCTTGAGGTTCTTCATCCATATGTCATCAGCCACATATAGAGCAAACACTGCTATATTCTCAAACTCAGAGTACCGTGTAGGTAGCACTATTGTTCTCCATACTCTCTCCCTTGCTAGCTGATATTTTTCAAGACTTTTAACTTGTTCAACATCTGCGTTAACAGCTGAATCAACTGTTTCATCAACTGCTGCACTTGAAATCTAAGCTTTCGGTCGTGACGCAAATCATGCTGTTATTTCTAGCATAATCTGATTTCTTACTTCTTTTATCTCATCTGGTTTCACCTCGCAGACATTCAAATATTTATAGACTTTATCTTCTGTAAATACCACATTCCTTCTTATAATACACTTCTTCTCTTCAATAACCAAAATTGTATCCTTTCACACCTGATGGATAACTGACGAAGATTCCCTTTTTAGCTTATGGCGTTGAGCTTTCCTTAATCTGCATGGACGTAAACTACTGGTCCAAATCTTCCTAGGTGTAGATAATCAGGTTTCTTACCCAACCAAAGTTCCTCTGGCATGTTCCCATTAATGGCAGAAGATGGACTCATGTTTTTCACATATGCTGACGTAGACACCGCTTCAGCCCACAATTGTTCCTCTAGACCCGAATCAACAAGATTGCATCTCACCTTCTCCATTAGAATTTTTGTCATACGTTCAGCCACATCGTTCGGTTGTTGTGTATATGCGCAAGTATTATGTATTTTGATTCCATGTTGTTTGCAAAAGTTGCCAAACTCTTACTTACAGAAGTCAAGCCAATTTTCTGCTCTAAAACAAGTCACTTTCTTGTTGACTTGATTCTCCACCGACTTTTTTCATTCACATAATTTTCTAATGGCTTCTCGTTTAGCAGCTCAGAAATATACCTAGACCTTCCTAGTGTAAAATCAATAATAGACAGAAATTATTGTTTCCCTAACTAACTTGGAGTTATATTTGGAGATCTCCATAAAGCAGCATACATATACCTGAGAGTTTCACTTGTATCATGTTTTCCGACGTGAAAATGGACATTGTGAATTTTTGGACATTTGAGAACATAGTGTATAAGGTTATACATTGCATAAGGTTATATCCAAGATTCTTTCTCATCGTCTAAAATCGCTCCTTTATGAAATTGTTAAACCAAATCAAAGTGCGTTCATTCAAGGTTGATTATTGTTGGAAACTGTCCTTCTTGCTACTGAGCTCGTGAAAGATTATAACAAGAAGCAATATCTCCTCGTCGTGCTCTAAAAATAGACATCACTAAGCTTTTGATATTGTGAGATGAGACTTCTTAGAGGATACGTTACAAGCATTGGGGTTTCTGGAGCCATATATACACTGGATCATGGGCTGTATCTCAATAGCAACTTTCTCAGTTAATATAAAAGGAGAACTGTAAGGTTTTTTCAGAAGCTCTCGAGGCCATAGACATGGGTGCTCCCTATCCCCAGTCTTTTTCTTGTTAGCCATGAACGTGCTGTCCTATCGACTGAACAAAGCTAAAAATAGGAGAAAATTTGGTTACCATCCTAAGTGCAAGGAAGTGGATTTAACTCATTTAAGCTCGCGGATGATCTGGTCCTTTTCATCGATGGTTATACCCTCTCCCTCGCAATGAACATGAATAAGTCTGCTCTTTTTATGGCTGAGGCACCTCACCATAACCTACAAGAGAAGGCCATACATTTTGGAATACCAGTGAATCGTTGTTTATTTGTTATCTCGGTCTCCCACTAAAATTATGACTCGGGTTGACTATGAACCTCTTATAGATAGGACTCGAAACCAGTTTATTTCATGGTCTACTAAATCGCTTTCATATGCAGGGATGCTCCATCTCATTCGTTGTATGATGTGCAAGCACCACAAATTATTGGTGCTCTGCTTTCCGCTTGCCTAATAGATGTCTTGATCATATTGACAGTATGTGTTCAGCCTTTCTCTGGTCAGGATCCCTGAGTCTCACTAGCAAAGCAAAATTTGCTTGGAGTGATCAATGTGAAGGAGGTTTGGGCTCTGGAAACTCCACAACATTTCAATATTTTTCTCCCTCAATCTGATATGGATGATTCTTTCTCACTCAGAATCCTCTGAATGGGTCTCTTGGTTTCATCGATACTTGATAAAAGGCTCCTCATTTTTGGGATATATCATAAATGACTACAAGAAGATCATTGATGTGGAAAAACTTCTCAAGTTCCAGCTCTGTTTTTACAAAGGAGATAAAAAATGGTGCAGGTACTTTTTTCTGGACAGACATTTGGTGCGGTCCCCATGTTCTGATTCACTCTATCGGGGAAACTGGAACCAGGTTGCTTGGTATTCGCCAGAACGCTAATGTTAGGGAAGCCTCAGATGAGACTGGCGGGAATTTCGTAGATGCAGGAATCATCTTCTTCCGGATATGATTGATAACATCAAAATGCTACCTCCTCCTTCTGCTGCTATGAGCAATGATATTCCTCTTTGGAAACAGAGTGATGACAAAACAAGCGCACATGGGATCAGAGTCGTGCTTCGGGGTTCAAAATGGATTGGTACATCATCTTCTGGTTTAAGCAATGCATCCAAAGTCAAGCCTTCACTACTTGGATTGCTTGTCGAGATAGATAAGACACAGGAGATCGCTTGAAGAATTGGGGTCAGATTCATATACGCACAATGTTTGGAGAACCTAAAGAAACAAGAGACCACCTGTTCTTCACATGTCCTTTCTCCTGCATGGTTTGGACTACATTGATGGCTGGCCTTCTTGGTACACAAATTAACCCTGATTGGAACTTCACTCTCTCACATTTAAACCGCAGCAGACTCTCAGATAGTGTTGGACCAATTAAAGTCCATTGACGTTTATCTATATGTGAAAGAAAAATGACTGGACCAGAGTCATAAAAAACCCAAAACAGTCATAATGCATGTCAAAATGTCCCATGGTATAAACTGCTCAGAGAGAGAAGAGGCTCCCCACACGCGCGCCTCCACCACGTCCAGCCGGCTCGGCTCGGCGTGGGCTTGGACTTGAGTAAATGTTGCTGCAGGGCCACTACAAGATGTTCTTTTTGGGCCCAATTAAACTGTACAGTTTTAGCCCAAAACAACATGCAATTTCTTTTAAAACTACAATTAGTTTGTCTAACAAATAAAAAACATCACGGAGTTTATCCTCTCAGATATTTAAACAAGAAAAGAGTGTCTTGAGGAATAAGTTTTCGTAATTCAACTCCCTCAATCTCCGCGAGATTTCTGCACACGTGCAGCAGTGATTACGGGAAGTGGGCTCTCGTCTTTCTCTTTAAATAAACCCGAATCGCATTCTTCATTCTTCATGTTTTTCATAAACGAAAAATCATCACAGCAAATCCCTTACCGTAAGTCAATAGTTCGAGAGGGCTTCATGGATCTACAATTTGTAGGGGTTGTTCACGAGTTCCGCATGATAACCTATTGTTTATGTATCATGGGACTCCTTTTCTCATAAGCCATCGTACTTACGGAGCGAATATTAAGAGTTAAAGAAAGAGATTTATCTCGACTCCACGGTCTATTTTCGAAAATGTTTTCATATCGGTTTTCATTTCGTCTTTTGAATTGTAATTCCTTGACAATCGCTTTATTTATATCGTTTATATCAATTTAATTTTTCAGCTTCTACAGTCTAAAATCTTAATTGCTTTCTATTATAAGCTTTAATCGGATGATTACGGTTTTTTAAAAAAATTTATTCGAGAATTTATAAATAGTTTCGTTTTTATTTAAAGGAGCTTGCGATTTTCATTCAGCATTTCCGCAAAATATTTCATGTTTCTATATATGAATCTTAGAATGTTTCCATGTACGCTTTCTAAAGCGAGTTTTTGAAACAATCTAAAAGTCTACACAAAACGGTTTCTGCGAACGCTTTGAAGCGAGTTTGCAAAACGTTTCTTAGACTTATATCGATATGATTTGGTAGTTTGTTAACGCTTAACAATCTATTAAATACACCAAAAAATGTCAATCGATTTTGGACTATTATTTTGTTTTAAAAAATATGTTATTTGTTGATTGGAGTCCTCTTCTGCTTTCATGTTTTCTCAACAAAAAATGAGGGATATTAACAACACCCCCATTGACACCACTCTCCTGTCAAGCCTTCCCAAATAGCTGCAATCCTGAAGGCTTCTAGAGCAAACTTCAAGAAAAAAGGCATTGAAATCAATGTGAATGTGAAGAAATTCAAGGGAAAAATGTCAATAATGCCACAAAGATGGTCACAGGACTACTGGAGTGTCGCAGAAAGATCAAAGAAGAGAAGGCTCAAGCGCATCTCACTGAGGAGGATCTCGTTGCAGTGGTGACTGAGGTCAACATGATTGAGAGAAACAACCCTAAAGAAAGGTGGTATGATACAGATGTCACCACCCACATTTGCACTCATAGGGTGATGTTCAGCACCTATCAGAAAAGCAAGACTCAGGAGAAGCTGTTCATGGGAAACACTGAAGTCTCCAAGATTGAAGGCCGCGGCAAGTTGGTTCTGAAGATGACATCTAGACGTGAAGTCACTCTTCAAAATGTGAAGCACGTGCCTGAAATGAGGAACAACCTTGTCTCGGGAACCTTGCTCAGTAAGAATGTATTTGCCACAAGTCTCAAGGCGGACAAGATCATGATTAAAAAGAATGAGTTTTATTTGGGGAAAGGGTATGCTAAGGATGGACTGGTCAAAATGAATGTAATGACAGTCCCTCCAAAAGTTGTAGCTCCAAAAATTCAATGAATAAGAAAGAGACAGTTGCTTATTTTGTTGAGTCCTTTAATATATGGCATGAAAGATTATGCCATGTAAACTACAAAACCATACAAAGATTATTGAATTTGAACTACTCCCTATATGCAAAATAAGTACACAAAAATGTGAAGTATGCGTACAGGCTAAGCTCACAAAAACACTCTCACCTCATGTTGAAAGAACTAACAAACCTCTAGATTTAATTCACAAAGATTTATATGATTTAGAATATATATAAACCAGAGGTGGAAAAAAAGTACTTTGTGACTTTCATAGATGACTGCACAAAATATTGTTGTATATATTTATTACATAGCAAAGGTGAACCTTAGAAACATTCAAAGAATTTAAACTCGAGGTCGAAAATCAACTTAAACAACTATTAAAATATTTAGAAGCGACCGAGGAGGCGAGTATGAAGGTCCATTCAAGGCATTTTGTATAGAACATGGAATAATCCATCATACTACAACTCTTTATTCACCAGAATCTAATGGAGTTACTGAACGCAAAAACCAAACTCTAAAATAGATGATGAATGCAATTTTGAAGGAATCTGGGTTACCCCGGAACATGTGGGGGGGGAAGCATTGCTCATTACTAAATATATCCTCAACAATATTCCACAGAAAGTAACTGGAAAAACTCCATATGAATTATGGAAATGTAATTTACCTTCGTATAAATACCTCAAAGTGTGGGGTGTTTGGCAAAAGTTCCGGTACCGCCACCAAAGAAGGTCACTATTGGACCTAAAATAGTGGTTGCATCTTCATCGAATATGCACATAATAGTAGTGTATATCGATTTCTGGTACATAAATCTGAAATATCAAATATTCATGAAAATACAGTAATGGAATCAAGAAATGCATCTTTCTCAAAAATATTTTTCCATGCAAGAGAAAAAAGGGTTCAAAACGAACACAAGAAGAAAAAGACGATGACAATGTCTCAGAAAGTGAGACAATGTCGAAATTTCTATAAATGAGATATCGAAAGATAAAAAAGATGAACCTAGAAGGAGTAAAAGAGCTCGAAAAGAAAAAATATTTTGGTGAAGATTTCTAAATGGTATTTTTAGTAGAAAATGATCCAAAAACTTTGGCAGAAGCCATGTCTTCAGCAGACGCTCTCTTTTGGAATGAAGCTGTCAAAAGTGAATTCGCTATCATGCAAAATTATACATGGTACATAACGGATTTACCACCTGGCTGCAAAGTATTAGGGAACATATGGATAATGAAATGAAAATTAAACCCTGATGGAACACCTGGTTTACACAAAGCAAGACTTGTAGTTCAAGGATTCCAAAAAAAAGGACTTGACTATTTTGACACTTATTCTTTAGTAATGAGAATAACATTAAGAAGGCTAATGATAGCAATCACGACTTTAAGAGACCTAGAAATTTATAAAATGGATGTAAAAATCGCATTTCTAAATGGTGATTTAGAAGAGGAATTTTTGATGAAACAACCTGAGGGTTTTGTTATTTCTTGACAGGAAAACAAGTATGTCGTCTTGTAAAGTCACTTTATGGGTTTAAAAAAACTCCTAAATAATAGCATGAAAAAGCTGACAATGTATTGATATCAGATGGTTTCAAAATTAATGAATGTGGTAAATTCATATACTACAAATATACCAAAAATGCCACATGTTTTGTTGTGTCTAAATATAGATGATATGCTCATTATTGGAAGCAATCAAGATATCATCAATCAAACAAAAAACATGCTCAACGGAAAATTTGAGATGAAAGATGTGAGATTAGCAGATGTAATTCTCTGAGTTAAAGTCACAAGAAATACAAAAGGAATTATCTTAACTCAATATCATTATGCTCAAACATATTAGAAAGATTTAAGAATTACTCTAATAGTACGGAAAAAACTTTGTTAGATCCCCTAAAAAAAACTTGACAAAGAATTCAGGTGAAGCGGTTTCACAAAAACGAGTATGTACGCGTAATTGGAAGTCTCATGCACTTGGCCAATTATACTAGAACAGACCTAGCCCATGAAGTAAACATATTTAGTCTATATACAAGTAATGCCAGGTCATACACACTGGAAATCATAACGAGAGTACTCAATTACTTGTGATACACCAAAGATTTTGGGCTTCACTATGGTACAAAACTAGCAGTTTTAAAAGGATAAAAGTGACACTAACTGGATATCAGATTCTAAAAAATTGAAATCCACAAGTGGATACGTCTTTACACTAGGAGGAGCAGCAATCATGAAAATCTACCAAAATAAACAGTGTTAGCCAGATCCACCATGGAATCTGAGTTTATAGCGATAGATAAAGCAGAAGAAGAAGCTGAATGAATTAAAAAAACTTGGAAGATATTCTCGTGTGGAGAAACTTGTGCCAGCTATACGCATACATTGTGACAGTCAATCATCTATAGCTCGGGCTCAGAATACTCTCTATAATGGTAAATCTCGTCACATCATAAGATGGCATAAAACCATTCAGTACAAGAAAACAAGGTAGTAACGACTAATCTTACGACGAATCTAGGTAGTCGTAACTTTACTTTGAATTTACTTCATCTTTACGATGATATTAAAAATCATCTTAAACAAGAAGTAAAATTACATCGATTACAAATCGTCGTAACACAGAACCAAGATAACTTCTGATTACGACGAAGTTTGAATTGACGTAAAGTCGAAATAAATACCGACTATTGTACTACATAATGTCTGCTTCAACTTAACTTCTGATGTATATCTAAATTTTTTGAAATTGAAGAAAATTCGTTGTAACCTTCCCACCTAGCAAAATCGAAAATTCCCTATAAATATGCTATACTCTCTCATTGTTAAGAAACACCAAAAAACAAGAAAAGAGTAAAAAAAAGTCTCAAGGTGGCAATATCTATGAGGTTCGGAGTTGGATGTATGGACATAAAGATTCTGCAGGAGTTGTGAGAAACGGATTTTTTGAACGGGGCAGAGATATTCAAGCAATAGGCCGGAACCACGCCTCTCACACAAGAATTGGTTAAAAGGTTTTGTCCCTGTCGTAAGTGCAAGAATACCAAGTTTGTTCGTAGTGAAATGGTTTGGAAACATATAGTAAATAGAAGATTTACCCCACATTACCACATTTGGTATCACCGTGGGGAGGGTGATAGTAGGAATGAAGCAAGTAATAGTCAGTTTGAAGAAAATCGTAATAGGGAAGAATTGCATTATGATTACCTCAGGAGGATCAACTAGTAGATCATGATAGGATGAATGATATGGTTATAGATGCATTTCGTGAAACAATCTTTGTAGTTACTGGCGAAGTTAAAAATCTAGAGGAAGTACAAGAAAATGTAGAGGCGCCTAATTTGGATGGAAAAAGGTTTTATGAAATGCTAGCAACAACAAATCAATTTATTTATGAATGTTGTAGAGAAGGTCTTTCTAAATTGTCATTCGCAGCTAGGATGATGAATATCAAAACTGATTAGAACTTACCTGAAGTTTGTATGGAATCATGGGCTGAGTTGTTTAAAGAATATTTGCCTGAAGAGAATTTGTGTGCGGAATCTTATTATGAGATTCAAAAACTTGTTCGTTGTCTTGTCTTACCTTCGGAGATGATAGATGTTTGTATAGACAACAGCATTATCTATTGGAGGAAAGATGCATAATTATTAGAGTGTCAATTTTGCAAGAAACCATGATATAAACCGCAAAGACGTAGTCGGAATAGGATACCATACCATCGGATGTGGTATTACCTATTACGGATAAGATGAAGATATTATATCAATCTAAAAAGACTGCAGCAGCGATGAGATGGCATTGCAGGACATACTTAAAAGGAAGGCAAGATCAATCATCCCTCCTATGCGAAATCTTGGAAGCACTTGAATTCGGCACACCCTGATTTTGCAAGCAACATTTGCAATGTTTATCATTGGCTGTGCACAGATGGAAATACCTGAACAACCCACAGATGAAATCCTACTTGTTGATCCGCAAAACTAGGGATATGAAGATCTTCAAGAAGATACCATGGATAAATCCAATGAAGATGAATTTGAAGAAAGCGATGATCCTAGTGATGACCCGAGTGATGATTCCGTGAACAAGTGAATTTATGTTATATTTTTTCATTATCTTTTTAATTATGTAAAAAAAAATCTTATGTTTTAAAGATTTAGCAAGTTACAATAAATATTTTTACATGTTTGAGGTTTGGAAATTTGGATGTTAATAAGTAAGAAGTGATGTTTTGAACTTATAAGTTTTAGGGGTTGGGTTTTGGGGCTTAGGGTTTAGGTTTTAAAACCCTATTCGTCATAAGGTAGATGCTAATTTACACGGGTCGAGGTAAATTTGTCGTAATGCCTAGAACACGGGTCGAGGTAAATTTTTCGTAATGCCTACAACACGGGTCGAGGTAAATTTGTCGTAATGCCTAGAACACGGTTCAAGGTAAATTCGTCGTAATGCCTAGAACATGGGTCGAGTTAACTTCGTCGTAATTTAGTTCTGATTTACGACTACATCCAATTCCTATAAATATGCACCAAAATTTTGCTTCCTAAATTGCAAAAACATATCGGGGATTATGAACGGTCATCCGAACACTTCTAATCAACTCCGCTAATAATCTATGCGGGATTGACAAGAACAGTTTGGGTCACTGTTACCTTAAATAAATTGATCCGGAGAAGCGAACAGTCACCAGAACAATTCTTATCGAAGATAATAAAAGTTCTTCGATAAGAACTGTTTGGGTGACTGTTCATTTTTCTGTTATTACACAATCGTCCATAATTCATCGTAAACGTTAAGAACCTACTTCATCGTAATTCAGTGTAGTACCTAATTCTTCGTAATAAAAAAATGTGTGTCTAGTTAACTTCGTCGTAACGGGAAAACGCTCGTTGAGTTAATTTCGTCGTAATTTACCTCGACTTTACGTCGGACAACCTATCTCCTATATAAACCACAACCATTCGACCCTTGATTGTTGCTGTTTAGATTCTCTAACTTCTCTCTAGATTCTACCAGGTATGTTTTAGTTTTTTTTTAGTTAGGTGGTTAGTTTTAGGGGAATTAGATTAGGTTTGGTTAGTTTTAGAAACGAATTAGATTAGTTTTGATTAGTTTTAGGATGGAATTAATTAGTATACCGTGGAATTTTTTTTTTTAACTCATACTTGATACACAATATGAGTACGCCTTCAGTACCTCACGGTAGAAAAAGACTTAGGGACGCAAGACCTTCGTATGGAGCTACTTTTCTCGGAGGGAATGACGATCCTTCTGTGTCTAGCTCTGGGACTTGATCCGGCACTGGATTGGTCGGACAAGACTTTGTCCCTAAGAGCCAATCTCAGGGAAGATCAACGTCTATGACTCCTACTCCTCCTCCTCCTCCTCCCCCTCCCCCATTTGTGACTCCTGCTCTTGATCAGCATGCCGCAGATCCTGATGAGCCTGCCCCAACTCCTGCAGCTGCCCCGGATCCTCCATGTGTCCTTCCGGATTTGATGGTGCCACCGGATTTTCTGTATGCTAGATTAACGGTGGAAGACATTCTCGAGAATGCCGGGACGAGAAGGTTTGATGAGGATTAACCCCGACCGACCAGCAAACACTTTATGGTAATTAAATTTTAATATATTTTTATTAAATTTTTAATTGAAATTTTAATATAGATTGTTCTAATAATTATTTTCCACAATTTTTGGAAGGTTTACCAAGGACAATTGCCTATGTTGGAGTGTTTCGGATATCATGAAGGAAAACTTCCAGGAACCACATCCGGACTAGTCTCTTACGCCTGACCATGTTCTGAGAACTTGGTACAAGTGTTTTCCGGTAAGACATAAAAATTAGTTTTTATTATTTTTAGATTTATAATTTATTTATAACCTTTTTAATGTTTTTTCCAGCAAAAATGGAATTGGACGATTGCTCTCAACGAGGAGGTAAGACATCGTTCAACGTTAAGGCGATGGATACCCTCAAAACACGGTCGACGATTGGAAAGAAAAGTGGCGGGTTTACGGGGATGTAGCCAAACCCATATACATCAGCAACTACGTTTGGAATGGCTTGAAGGCTTATTGGAATATGCCTAAGTCAGTACGAACTTCGCTAAACTACTCCGCCGCCCGCTTGATGCGTGATGCCTAGGGCAATTTGCCGATGGTCCACACTTATTGGTAGACCCCACCCACTGGGGTAGCCCTAAAAATTGCAATTCTTCATTTATATTTATTTATTTTAATTAAATACTTCTTATATAATTATTTAAATGCAAAATGTAATTAATTATCATTTCCAATTTTATAAACCGAGCGAGGAAGGAGCACCACCGTCTCTTTCCCGCCTTTACATGATCACACACCAGCATGCGGATGGGACGTTTGTAGATGCTCTAATGGAGAGGATCTACAACGAAGCAGAGACTCGGGTCCAGGAGGTCAAACTCAGTTTTCGCAGCAAAATCCGGATGCTCCACCGGTCCAGTTGTCCACCGTCAAACAGAACAAAATTTTTGAGCACGTTAAATTTTTATTGTCTTCCTTATATTTTAGTTCTCAATTCAAACTATAATTTATAATATTATTTTCTTATATTCATTCATATCTTTTTAATTGAAGGTTGTCCCGAAGAGAAAGGGACGGATGGTCGGACTCGGTTCTGTAAACGATGTCTCGAGTGTCAAAGCTGACTTTGCTGCAAGAAGGTGAACCAAGACTCGGGTCCAGCAGGAATTGACGGCGGCCCATCAGGTCATTGCACAGCTCCATACGAGCAACGCTGCCAACATGAACCAAATTAGGGCAATGGCGGGGATGTTTGATTTTAATGCTGAGACAAACCCGGCGCTGGCACAGATGTGGGGGCTGTTCATCCAACCATGAACACCGACCCCACTGCCAAAGAACATGTGGACATAGAAAGACAGGCGGAGCAACATAGTTCGCAACTCTTCGATGAAAACTCTTAGGTTTTAGGTTTTTAATTTTTCTTTTTGTATATTATTTTGAATATTGTGACTGTATTTTTTTTAATTTGGATTTATAATTACCAATTTCTCAATTTTTTTAATTCAATAATTATTTTTCAAATTTTAATATTTTATGAAATATTTATTTATTATTTAAATTTTATTATTAAATTGATTAATTCGACATTAAGTAGATGTAATATTACGTCTAATTAACAACG
Source organism: Moricandia arvensis (assembly GCA_905132765.1). NCBI lineage: Eukaryota > Viridiplantae > Streptophyta > Magnoliopsida > Brassicales > Brassicaceae > Moricandia > Moricandia arvensis. Next base: position 27,761 of record CAJHQP010003549.1, read on the forward strand.
ACATTCAATGTTAATTAGTCGTAACATTTACGACTAATTTACTTTGAATGTCGATGTAAATAGACGTAAACTTTACGTCTACTTAACTATGATATTTACTTCTTGTTTACGTCTAACTATATGGACATAAGTTTACATCTACGTTACAACGATATCAATTATGTCTTCATTACGACGAATTGGTATCGTCGTACATTTTACATTGACGTTACGACGATTGATGCATTACGACGAGCGGCTAACGACGAATGTCAAATCTTCCTTACTTAGTCGTAAGTGGCTGATTACGACGACATAACGATTTTCTGTAGTTGTTATGTCCATGTTTTCCTGTAGTGATTAGAAAACTTATCTCAAACGGCGTAATCATAATAGACTACATCAAATCGGCTGACAACCTAGCGGATCCATTCACTAAAGGTTTGCCATGATATGTTCCTAAATAATCAAAAGGAATGGGTTTAAATCCTATAAAGAATGAGGATTCTTGACCTATCATGACTGGAGATCCCAAGACATAGGTTCAAAGGGAAAAAATCAAAGAGAATAAACCAAAAGCACTTTGAGACAAAGTAGTCTCTTCCCAGCTCCTAAGATGATAAAAGTGCTAATGTGAGAAGGATAAGCATAGGCTTTTAATGATTTCATAGCTTCTAAAGCGGAAGTATTAGTCAATACTTTGCATGGCCAATCACCTGATGAGTGTGAAATATAGCCGTTTCTAGGAGAATGAATGCAAGGCTATATTCTCTAAGTTCACTCATCAAAACCATGAATAGTTCAGGGACCACAATGAACACAATAGAGAACTAAGTTCTATGAGAGGGTGCTTGATAACAATGGATTATGAATACAGAGGGTGCTTGATAACAATGGATTATGAATATAACGCGAGTATAGTTCTGCTATGGAAGAATTCAGATCCCCTTTTCTTGGCTCCTTCTCCTTCTTGTATAGGCTTTGCGGTGGATCGTAACGGTGATGTGATCTCCAGCTTAGATCTGGTGCGTTTATGATAATGCCTTTCTTTACGTTTCGCTTATCTCATCGAGATCGGTCAGCAAAGCTTCCTCAGCTCGGGATAGGCTTGGACCTTTGTGGGCTTATTAATCCTCCTTGACCTTTGTGATGCTTGTTTTTGGCTTCTAAGCGTTTGGGCCAAAAAAGTCAGGTCGGGTCTTTAGCGGGGGTGACACCCGGCTGCAACAAATCCCCCCCCCTCCTCTGGATTCCGGCGTATCTTAAGTCGTCAGGAGGGTCGGGTATCGAGTCTGACTTGAGTGGCGTATTTGAGACTGGCGGTATTTGTGTTCTAAGACGCGGTTTGAGACTTTAGTTTGGCGAACTTATTACTGTATTTTTATTGTAGTAAATCAAGGTATTCGACGTACCCTAGTTGAAAAATGAATCGTTCGTGGAATCGTAATCATTTCCTTTCGTGAATTTCTGTTTTCGGGTATAAATTGATGTGCTCTCTTCCTCATTTTTCATTATTGTCTGCTCCAAAAAAGTGAAAGGTGTTTTTATCTCATTTTTTCTCTCTTTGTGGTGTTGCTTCGAAGTTTTAGACTTTTTTTCTTTCTCCCTTTCTGCATCGGTGATTGGAATTGTCTTTTTCAGTAATTAGTTATTGTTCTGGTTAGTATGATTTTTTTAGGGTATTGGCCACAAGAGGTTGTTTTGATTTGCATTATTGTTTCAGTTTTTCAGTTTGACCTTTGCGAATCCATCTTTCTTTGCATATATTTCTAGGGAGATTTATTAAAATAGGCCAAATGTTATCTTAAAATTAAAGATATAGGCTAAATATTATGTAATTAAAATAATAGTCTAAAAGCATCTACCTTGTTAAACACACTACGACAACAAACAAAACAATTTACTTTAAATTAAATTTTAGAAGGGATAATTAGTGATTTACTTAAAAGAAAAAGAAAAAGAAAAATTAAAGGAAGGCAAAACAGAAAATAAAACAGGATACGGCTAACCCTACGCCGTCTCTTTCTTTTCTTCTTCTTCCTTAACCCAGATTTTTTTTTCTGCGATTCTGCCTTAATCCATCGCACTTCTGTGTCAACTCTAGCATCTTCTGTCTATGGTCTCAGTGTGTCGTTTGATTTTATCTGTAGCTGGAGATGACTACATCTAATGAAGATTTTTTCGATTTACCAAAGAAGCTCTATGAACCGGGAACAGAGCCTATATTGGATGACCATATCAACTATTACTCTCATCTTAGTCTATTTGGGGAGAAGTGGGATAAGTATTTTAAGGAAGAGTTAGATTATATCAAGGCATCTCCATTCGGGGCTTTCTATCGGTTAGCCAAAGATAATAGATTCATCTGGTCAGGTACTCTAGTCCATTTCCTTCTTTCAAAACAGCTGGTTACTGAAAGAAAATATGAGATCTGGTCTCTTTTCTGTGGACAACCGATACGATTTTCCTTGGAGGAGTTCGGATATATAACTGGACTGTCATGTGAGTATTATCCCACTGATGTTGTAGAAGATCGTGAAGAAGTCCCAAGTAGATGGACTAGGATTTTGAAGTCAAAACGTTGTCCATCTTTACAAGATTTAGAAGACATGGCTTTGACATGGAGTGAATGGAGTAAGGATGATTGGATTAGACTAGCAGATCTGTTGATATTGGCTGGCATATTGATGGCTAGAAAGAAAACTAGTCAGTTACCTAGGAAATATATAAAGCTTGTTAGAAATATTGATAAATTTGAGAGCTATCCATGGGTAGGGCTGCTTTTTAGGTTCTTATTGCTTCAGTTCATGTGATAAGAAATGATTTGGGTAATCCATCATATCTTATCAATGGTTTCATTCAAGTTCTCCAAATATGGGGATATGAAGCTGTTCGGTTCATAGCTAAGAAGGTCAAAGCTCACGTAGAAGGTGCTTTACATGATTCTCTAATGTTGAAGTGGAAGGGATCTAGATCAAGAATTGACTTTTTGGTCTTGAAGAAAATATCGATAAGGTTCAAATTTGGTCTACGCATATATTATGTCACTAAATGGTTATTATTTGATATGTTTCTATTATGTTTTTAACAAAATCTTTCTATTTTATAGGTTGATGTCCATAATTTTCTTGGTAATGAGGACATGTCAAGTCTTATGGAACTCAAATGGAAGGATGAGATAGAAGATCCGTTGGTGACCAACTTGATTCAGAGCATCTTATCCTCCAAACAATTTGAAAAAAGCAATTGGGTAGGTCATGTTTTGAAAAAAAGAAGATTCATGTCGTGTTAAGAGGAGGAAGGTTTTGAAAGTTCAAGACAAAGAAGAACTGACTGAAACCGAGGAGTTAGTAAGTCGATCGTATTTTGACTTCTTTATTGAGAAGCTTCATAAAGCAATCATTGATGGTTTTCATGGATCAAGCACAAAAGTTTAGGGAATGAACATCAAGATAAGTGGACTTGAGGATCAAATGAAGATAATGCAACAACGTGAAGCAAACGACAAGAAAAATCAGCCAGTGTCAACTGATTCAGCTGCAACCGTAATTCGAAAATCTAGCAAGGTTGGTAAAAAAGAAGAAATGGTTGTGGTACTCTGAGTTTGTTAATTGTTGTCTATGCTTGTGTGTTTGTTGTTTTATGTACCTGTTTGACGTACAAAACTTTATATTTTGTTAAAAAATTAGATGGGGTCTGAGATGTTTATAAGTAGTAACTAGTTGGATGTGTAATCTAAGGTATTATGATGTATTTGTATTAGTTATGTATGGTGTATTTGTATTTGTTATGGTAACTATGTATAAAGTTTTCTCTTGTTATTATTTTGTAGATAATAAAATATGATTTGCAGGATGAATTAGACGAGTTGTTTCCTCGAGTTCCAGTGAATGTGAATAATGTACGTTGGTCACCACTCCACAAGGAAACTGATTTTGATCATATCATGTCGATAGATCCACTGTTAGAGAAGAAGGATGTTCAATCTGTATCGACAACTCCCTCAGTGGATAATAAGGCTGATTCTATTCAGAGTGTGTCACCCACTCCATCAATAAAGAATAGTTTTAAAAGCAGAAAGTTGTGGTTGGTCGATGCTTAGTTTAAGGTGTTCACTGACACGTTACGTGCTGAGTTAGAATCAGCAAAAAAAGGAATTTGGGTCATCTCAACAATCAGCCACCCGAACTAAAAAAAGAATGTAAAATCGTTACCTTATTATGATCCTGTTGGACCAATTGATAAGACAAACGAAGATGCATTTAATGAGTGGAACAAAGTCGAAAGGTTAGTTAAATTGTTACATGTATGCTCTGTTATTCATATTATTGTTTTCATTAATTTTTATTTCTTTTTACAGCAATGAGCTTGAACTTGGCCATTATAAAGTTAAGAAAGAATTTTGGGAAGTTCTTAAGACAGAGACAAAATGGCTTCACAGTGGTGTAAGTAATATTTTCTGTTTTTTTTTTCAAAATTATTCTATTTAACTTGTAAAATGTAAATAATTGCATATGCAGCACATTGATGCATGCTTAGCATTCTTACGGACACGATCGCTAAAGATACCGTCTCCATTCCGAAGTGGAAGAGTGGGCTTCTTAGACACATATTTCAACCACTTAATATCTTCAGGGTACAAGGAGTTTTTGAATAATAAAAAGGACTACATTTGGGGACATCAGATAATCGATTACTACAATGGTGAGTATCCTGGAAATGTGCAGACAAATAAAAAGTTTCTGATCGACGTGGACGAGCTCTACACAGTGATAAACCTTGATAATGGCCATTGGGTTGCCTTGGCTATATTACTAGTTAAAAGAAAAATTGATGTATATGATAGTCTAATGGTACATACAGCAGATGAAGTCATTAAAGCAAGAGTACGACCATATGCAGACATGATTCCACATCTGATTAAAAAGATGTCAAGTAATAATAGGCTTAAAGAAACCTTCTATGCTGTATGAAGGGTTCAAAGGTTACCGCAGCAGAACAGTCAAGTTGGCGGTGATTGTGGTGTATATGCAATTAAGTACATAGTGTTTGGCTTTGGGTGCTGATATGAAGCTTGATCTTTCTGAAAAAAAATATTGATAATATCCAGAGAAAGCTAGCATCAGAGATATTCGATGAGGTTCTTAATAAATGATCATTGGATTATGTCATTTTCTTTTTGTTGGTTTATCTTAGCTTGTAAAACTAAGCTAACTCGTTTTCGATTATATTAGGATAAGTACTCCTGTTCTTTTTTCCTCTTTACTCTTTGCTTTTTATCTTTTGACTGTTATATAACGAAACATAACATCCCTTTCTTGTTCCTCAAACTTCATCTTTTTTTATTTGTTTAATAAAAATTCAAAACTCAGGAAGCAACATAATTTATAAAACTAACATATGAAAACGAAACAAACATGTGAAAAGAAAAGCCAACTAAATAAATTAGAAGATGAAAAGAAACTCATATAAAACCTCTAAATACAAAGCACCGTCATGCCAATGCCGATTTGCATGTTGATTTATTATGTCCAGAAAGCTTGCATCTTGAACATTTGTGCTCTTTCCTTGGACGCTTGTTACTCAATGCTATCTCTAATGAAGATTGATATCTTTCTTTCTTTGGTCGTCCTTTGCTGCGTCGAGTTGCTGGAGGTAAACATTTACTTTCTTCAACTTCAGGTGGGATTTGGATATCATTGAGAATCCCATGAACTGGATATATGGAATCAGAATATGCAGCATACAAATATTGTTTTGTGTAGCAAGGATCTGAAAGAGTATGAGCTGGGATATTTTTCTTCTTAGCAACTGCAATGGCATGAATGCATGGGATCTTCAGTATATCAAACTTACGACAGGAACAACTCAATTTCTCCATGTCAACTACACCATCACGTGATCCACCAGTCACATGAAACTGTGTCCTATTTATTGGACTCACTGCGAGAGTATCTGCCTCATCACGTACTTTTTCAATAGTATTCTCCGCAAAAGTTCCAAGCTCTGTGCCAAGTTTAGCAGCTTTTTCACGACGCTCGCAAAACCAATGCATTAAAGTAGCACGTATATGGTCAAGAAAAGCTACAATTGGGTACTCTCGTGCTTCTTTAAACAGACCATTGATTGACTCAGCAATATTAGTTGTGTTGATGTTGTACCTATTTCCTGGAAAATTTGCAGTAGACCATAAGCGAATATCAGCATCTTCCAAATATTTGCTCAGATTTGGATTAATACGACGAATCTCATCCATGAGTCTTGTAAACTCATCCACTCTATATGCTTTTGCGGCCTTCTGAACCAAGTGAAAACACTGATTTGCTCCATATTTGTTGGTGATATTTTTCTGAAGGTGTAGGAAGCATATCCCACGAGTAGCAGATGGGAACACCTTTGCAATAGCTTTTGCAATAGAACTAAGCCTATCAGAGATAAACACCAATTCGGGATGATCTGGGATAACTGACTTTAGACGAGAAAAAAACCATTCCCAAGCAGCATCATTCTCTGAATCAACAATTCCAAATGCAATAGGATATATGCTCTTATTTCCATCTTGAGCGGTTGCAAGTAAGAAAGTACCATTAAACTTTGCTTTGAGAAATGCTCCATCCACCGCAATTACTTTTCTTATAAATTCAAATCCTTTCAAACATGCACCAAGAGAGAAAAATAGGTACTTAAACCTGTTTTGTTTATCAAGTTCTAAGTCACAAACTGTACCAGGATTTGCTTTCTTTATCTTGTAGATATATTTGGGTAGTTGCTCATAACCACTTTCAGGAGAGCCTCTGAGTATTTCACGAGCATGTTCCAAAGCATCCCACAGTTGGTGATAAGTTAGAGTTAACCCAAAATTTTTAAGTAATGGTTTCTCTAAATCTCTAGGCCTCAATCCTTGACTAATACCACCAAAAAGATTCAAGATGAGTTGTCCTAAAACTTTCGACGTGATGTGCCCTTTTGTGAAACTTCTATCCTCAGCAGAACATGTATGCACATTAATATACTTTCTAATCCAGAAATACTCAGATGTTTCATCTTTTGTTGTTGCGCGCATTTTCCAAGAACACCCATTGTTCTTACACACAACGACAAGCTTTTTCTTATCTGACTTTGATACTTTCCACCCAAATTTATATTTAACTGAAAGCATCCATAATTTCCATTGTAATTGATCTTTGCTCTCATAGAATTCACCCACTTTAATGTTAAAATCGGTAGAAGATAGAATGTTGTTGTCATCACCATCACCATCATCATCTTTATCATCACCCTTATGATCTGAATGATATCTTTTATCACCACTCGTTAGAAGATAACTGCTCAACAACTTTAACTTTCATATTCTCTTGGCATTTGCTTTGTATAGAAACACAAAGTCTTATGGAATTAGATTTGCAAATTTGAATAAAACGCCTCACTTGTCGATCACTTGTCAAAAACATAGGTGGTGTTTCATTTTGCATAGTCTCTAGCACTACCTTAGGCAATAGATAACTCAATTGAATATCTCGACTATCAATCTTGTATTCTTCTTTAACCATTTGTAGTAATCCATCATATGATAAATCATCCTCTAAAATAAGCAATTTGCTCCCTTTTGCTTGATCAACCATAAAAGTGCCATTTATTCTTCAACTCCCATTCACCAAAAGCTGTATATGTATGCAACATATTCCCACATATAAAATTTGATTAGAAATCGAATTGAGTAACTCTCAGGTAAAACTTGAAACAACTATGCACATAAATTCTACCAAAAAACTATCATAAGGCATAATTAACGTAATTAAATTTTCACAACAACTTTTCGTGGAAACTTTACCAAATAACTATATATGAAATGAAAAAGAAGCGAACATAACTTTTCATAATAACTTCGGACAAATACTTTTCAAAACAACATATTGTAGGAAAACTAGATATATTGGTATCTAAAAACAACTATACATGAAAAGTTTACCAAACAAATAATCTACTATATAATAACTTTCCGTATTAACTTTTCTCTAAAACTTCTGTATATAACTTTTTGCAACAACTTTTCATGGAAAACTTCATCAAGCAACTATATTTCCAAAGAATAAATATGCGCATATACTTTATAAAAGAACTTACCCAGAAATTTTTCTCAAACAACTCTGCTTCACTTGAATAAATATTCACAAATAAATTTGCTAGATAACTTTACAAGAAAACTAACGCATCAACTATACAAACGTAACAGCTCTTTCAAAACTAGATCTGCTCAATAAGTTTTCGTAATAACTTTTCACGAAAACACTTACGAAAAAGTTAACTCATAGTTGTAGTCACATACCTTTTTCTTTGTAGTTTTTTTCAACGATGACTTATGATGAAACTTGATATATATACACCAATATACTCAAAAATTTAATATTTCTTATTTTCTAGTTATATGATATACTTAACAAGATTATATCAGCTTATACGATATAGTCAAATAAAATATAATGATTATATCATAATAAGTGCAAATCTTTAATTATAAAAGATTTGGCATATTTTGTTAATATTGTTTTTTTAAAAAAAATTTCCCGTAATTATCCCATATTATTGTGTGGGCTTTAAAAACCTTTAAAAATTCTTACAATTCCTTTTCCTACAAAGATATTTCTTTTATATAAGAATACATAACCATCAAATTTATTTCTATAAAATGTTACAGTATTTTATTTAATTATACATAAATATTTTATAAAAATAATAAATTGTATATATATATATATATATATATATATATTATTATTTTCTCTAATTCTACATTTAGTTACCATAAATCATTATTTATAATATTACTTGTATTATTTGGTAATTTTATTAATTAGTTCTAGAGTTACCTTTATTAGAAGTTAACTAATAAAAGTTAACAACCAATTAAGTTATAATTATTATTTTTAATTTAACTTATTAAGGACACATAAAAAATACTTAAGTGACTTTCAATTAATATATAGTAGAATTTATCTCATTAAAACAAATGATAAATTTGGTTAAAGTAAACATGAAAAGATTGTATTAGGAAATTGTAGCTTAAGCAAAATCTCTCATAATTTTGTCAAATCATAAATCACAATTTCTCACTCATTTTTCCATTTAGTATTTAACATAAAACTCAAATGGATTAAGAAAACAAATTCTTCCTTAAATTATCTCCGAGCATAGTTTATATATCTTTTAAAAGTATTATTTTTCATTTATTTTAAATTATTTTAAAACATACATATTTTAATTAAATCTGATTAACTGATTATATATAAAGAAAATATAATTTTTAAATAACACAATATCGTTATTTATGGCATATATACTTAATATTAAGGGTGTTTTTCAAAAACAACCTAAAAATTCAAGTCAAATGCAAAACCAACCTCTTTTTTTTTTAGTTACTATTCATCATTGAATTTTCCATAATACCCATAAGTTTTTGAATTATTTACAAATTTGCCATTATTATTTATTTATTTATTAATTTCGAAAAAATACAAAAAACCAAATACACCCTAAACATTTCTTCTTAATTACAACTATGCCATCATCATCAATATTTTCAACCACCATTTTTGATCTCTTAAAGCTTTAGAATTGAATTTTCAACCACTTTTTTCTCATTCTAAACAAGCAAATCTTCATTTCCTCTCATTTTCTCTACATTTCCATCTAAAATCTCTCTTTTCATAATCATAAACTTCATAATTTCATTTTTTTTCACTTGTGAATCGTCAAAAATGTTTCATTTTGGTCAATATTGGAGTTTGGACGGTTGAAAAGGCTGGAAACGAGCTTCACACTGCAAAAAGGTAACTATTTTCACGGTTTAAGTCGTTTCTCAGATCTGTGTCGCGATAGTAGACTGTTTTATATGTCTACGCCCTTATGTAGACATACAATGCAGTCTACTTGTCAACGCACAGGTCAGTTTTGCAATTGACTAAACGGATTTTTTTTTGTAACGTAGCCTTCCCCAACAGTCTACATCTTAACCTTTGACAACAAAAAACGAAAAAGTACGTAAACCTACAAAGACGACTACGCAAAAGAGGTTAGTTTTGCATTTGAATGAACTTTTGACTTTTCATATGTAGACTTCAACATAAGTCTACGAACCGTAGACTTCAACATAAGTCTACAAAGAGGTCAGTTTTGCATTTGACCAAAATTTTGACTGCGTTGAAAAGGTTAGTTTTGTGTTTGACTAAAACTTTTTAAAAATATATTTATTTTTTTTAATACGTAGACTTCATATGCAGTCTTCTCTTCCCGAAAAAAAAATGTAGACTACCCGTGAAGTCTATTTTTTTATTTTGGTCAAATGCAAAACTGACTCGTCGGATTTGAGAGTAGACTTCTTTCGAAGTCTACAAATCTGTAGACGTTCATTTCAGTCTACCCCCTAAAAAGTCAAACATAGTCAATTGCAAAACTAACCTCATTCAAAAAATTAAAATATGTAGACTGTATATTTAGTCTACCTCTGAAAGTCAAATCCTGGAAAATTCTGGTCAATAGCGAAAACTAACCTTTTTGAAGTTGTAGACTGAAAACGAAGTCTGCTTAAATAAAATCACAACTTTTTTCAACTATAAAAAGTAACCCGTAAAATGGTCAATTGCAAAAACTAACCCAAAAAGTAGACCTATCTGACCGTCTACGGATGTAAACTGAAAAGAAAGTCTACAAAGTTGTAGACTGAACATGAAGTCTATTTTGAAATTTACATTAAAAGTTAATTTGTGTACTATGCATTAAATGTTTTCACAATTTTTTCGTTTGAAAGTGTGTAATAGTTAATCCTAATGGGTTTGAGTGATTTTGGATAGAAAAACTGTTGTAATTATGAAAGTATAATACTTTTGATTTTGCTATATTACTAGGAAACATTTGTAGACATATTAGTAAGTCTACGTTAATTGTCACAGTGCAAACAACCAGGTCACATCCAAACTGTCCAAGTTAAACCAGTGTTGTCTTACTGCTTTGGATGTTGTCTTATGTATTATCTCTTATGTGTTGAATTGATCAATTGTATTATTGCTTTGGATGGTGTCTTATTGCTTTGGATGTTGTCTTATGTCTTATGTATTTAACTTATCAACTGTATTGTCGCTTTGGATGTTGTCTTATTTGATGAACTTTTGTTAAAATCGTAGGTCTTAATTTTTCTATTACTTTGAGTTCTAATGTTTGCTAATTATGTAAACCGTATTTTTTTTGCAGAAGATGGCTCAATTACTCGTTGTATACAGAGAATGGGTGGTGAAAAACTCTAGATGTGTTAGTGTTATGTGTCGAACTTATGAGTTGTCTTATTGCTATGGATGTTCTATTATGCAGGTGTTAATTTTTTTTATTATTATACCAAAGCAGCCTTTTTTTTTCTTTGCTTCTGGTCTTCTAAAAACTCAAGACCGGCACTGCTCTATACTTGACAAGAAGCAGTGGGATAACCAATAAAAAACTTTCATAAGAGCATGATTATCCCACAACCCCATTTTGGGTCTCTTAAAAAATTGTTTCAAACAAAATTGAAGTTTCAAACAAAATTGAAATTTCATCTTCTTCACTGCTCCCCACATTCCTCGTCTCACTCCAAGCTTTGCAATCTCCCTTGGTATCCCCATGTCTTCATGGTGAAACAAAATCACTTCACAGGCACTTGTTACTCCATCGTCTCTTCTTGACTCCACTGCATAAAGTGATATATAACATCATTAAGCTATGTTATTTCAATGTTTGGATAATTACAAAGTGATTTTTACCTGGTCCAATGCACCAGCTAGAGTAGAACAAGTCTACACGTTTTTGTTTGTTGTTACGTGGTAAACAAGGAACATATACTCCCTGAAGCAAGAACAAGAGATGATCATTAGAGTGTAATTAAAACAACTGTTACACTTACAGAATCTAAGACAATGCATCCAACTATATAATAAAAAATTAGTGTTTCTCTATACAGAATTAAGACAATGCATCCGAAAAATATAATGAACAATCAATGTTTCTCTAAACAGAATCTGAAACCTAAAATAAACAATACACAAATCCAATTTTTAATAGATTTTTCTATGTAGACTGTATATTCAGTCTAAATTAATGTAGACCTATAAGACAGTCTAAATTAATGTAGACCTATAAGACAGTCTACAAATCCGTAGTCTACAGTAAAAGTCTACAAATCCGTAGTCTGCAGTAAAATTTTGGGAGCAACCTGCAACAAAAAGAGCCAGAGAAATCAATAAAACAACAACACATGCTTGTACTCTACAAACATGTATTAACTCATAACACTTCATCAATTTTCGTCAACGACATATGCATTTCAATTTACATCAAATAAATTGAACATATACAAACCCTAGAACGAAAATTGAACACTTTAATCAAAACATAGAGATGCAGAGACTCTTTATAAACACATATAAAGAGAGAGAGAGACAAGGAGGAGAGTAATGGTGATGACGAGGAAGAGATGAGGAGGACACAAGGCGGAAAGTAATGGTGGAGATGAGGAGGAGACGAGGCGGAGAGTAATGGTGGTGACGAGGAGGAGATGAGGAGGAGACAAGGTGGAGATGGCTGAAGGATGGGAGAGGATAGTGGTGATGGTCGTGGTGGTGAATGGTGATTCCGAGAGGAATGTGGCTGGGTGTGAAACGAAGTCGAAGAGGGTTCGCCGGAAATCTCACCGGAAATCGCCCCCTAAACCGCCTCAGATCTAAACGGCGTGATTAGGATTCTTTTTTACCAGAAACCCTAAAAAAGTATTTATATACTGTGTAATTTTTCGGTTAGGTTAAATTGGTTAATGTAGACTGAAATAGACGTCTACATATTGGCGCCAATATGGAAAATAGGCTCCAAAATTCATTTTCACTTCCCGCTTAGTTAATTTTAATTTTAAAATAATTTATTTTGGTAAACACAAATTAACGTAGACTGAAATAGACGTCTACATATAAGTAGACTTTACTGTAAATCTACTATACCCTAAATATTGGCGCCAATATGGAAAAATAGGCTCCAAAATTCATTTTCACTTCCCGCTTAGTTAATTTAAATTTTAAAATAATTTATTTGTTAAACACAAATTAACGTAGACTGAAATAGACGTCTACATATAAGTAGACTTAATTGTAAGTCTACTATACCCTAAACCAGAAATCTCAAACCCTAAACCCCAAATCTCAAACCTTAAACCCCAAATCTCAAATTATATTGGTTAAATCCGGTTAGGTTAAGCTGTGTGTAGACTAAAAAAAGGTCTACATCTATATATGTAGACTTTATAATATGTCTACGAACCCCTTAACCACAAATCTCAAACCGTAAATGTTTTATTTGATCATCAAATTATATTGGTTAAATCCGGTTAGGTTAAACTGTGTGTAGACTTCTTAGAAAGTCTACAACGATTTTTCTTTTTTTCCTTTTATTTTTTTACGAAATTTAATATATGATTTACTAAATATGTTTAATTATTTTACTTTTAATTTTATAGTCATAATATATGATTTAATTTTTTTTATAATATTTAGGAGTTTTTTTTAAACACCAATCCGGATAGACTGAAAAAAGGTCTACTACTATGTAGACTATATAATATGTCTACGAAACCCTAAACCACAAATCTCAAACCCTAAATGTTTTGTTTGATCATCAAACAGTTTAAATTACTTTTTCAAATATCAAAATTTACAAAATGTAAACCACTAAACATTAATAAGCAGATTTAAGTCAATAAAACCAAAAAATCAAAATCTAAAATCTAACCCTATGGAATCTACTACCAAAAGGCATAACATGTTACAACCTATTGTTTCTAACCCTTGAACATTGTTTAAGACATGGTTACCAAATTAGTATATGTTCCTTAAAATGTTTAATTATATAAATTTTTTTTTACTTCATATTATCCATTATATTATTGATTAGTTAAAAATATTACAACAATTATTTTTATATATTTTTAAAATTAAATTATTAGATAAAATTATGGTGTAGACTACATAACAAGTCTACCGAGTGAATAGACTTCGTACGAGGTCTACATTTATGTAGACTTCTTTCTGTTACGTGTAGACTAACAAAGGATAGAAACGTAAAATACACTTCTGTTTTTGTTTGGTCATAAGGGTTAAATAGTACTTTTATCACCCTTGTAGGTTAGTTTTGCATTTGATTGAAATTGGGGTACACTTTTAGGTTTAGATTGAAATTTTAGTTGTTTTTAGCAAATCCCCCTAAATATTAATGTGAGATCCAGTGTTAAATCAAAATAAAGGTTTTTATTTTTATAAAATTTGTTAATATTTTAGGAGAAATTTTATTTCTACCATAAGTTTGATCCACTTTCAACTTTACCTTCATCAATGACTATTTTTCGAAAATACCTTAAATTTTTGATGAAAATAGACTTAATTAATTTTTCTATATATTTATAAAAAATTTAGAAACTCAACTTCACCCTTTAACACCAAACCCTAAACAATAATCACTAAAGTGTAAATCCAAATGTTAATATATTTTTGATAGTGTGTATTTTTACAAAGTGGTATTTAACTTATGCTATTCTTAGCAATTTCTCAATTTTTATTATTGTTCATTTTAAAAGTTTATAATACAGCAAAAAATACATTTCATTATTTTTCAGAAAATATTTTCTTACTTTCAATTTATGTTATATTTTTCATTTTTGACTTTAACAATTATAGAACTAGTAATTCTTATTGATCTTCCTTCCTCATTAATCTAAATTTTTTAAAACACACATAAAACTAATTAATTCACATTGTAGTAACACAAAATACATATATCTCGACAAACAAATAAAACTTAAATCCTAATAATATAAAAGAACCAATAACACAAAAATCATATCTTATTATTTTCTCTCGTGTTTTATTTATGTCTCTTTTATTTTTTCTTATTAATAATAAAAGCTATAAAAATTATACTAATAGAGTATTAACTCTAGAAAAAGCTTTGTATTTAATTAATATAATTTTAAATGACTTACCATATAACAATTTTAAATGAATTACCATATAATAAATTATTTACTAAATAATTTTAATTTGTCTGTTTATATTAGTAGATGAATTAAATAAAAAAAATCTTGATTAATATAATTTTAAATGATTTACCAAAAAAATATTTTAAAATATAAATTTTTAGTCATTTTCTAAAGTGATAAATCATCTATGATATCATATTGTCATTGCAAAATGATTGGATGATTTTAAAATTATCTATTTTACTGTTCCGCATTCATTTAACATATTTTTAGAATATATATATATATATACGAATGATTGAGTTTAATTAATATTATTAGGTTTAGACTAATTAGTTTTTTAAAATATAGGATTTCTTGTATTCACTACTAATATAAATATATTAGAATCTTTTTATAGTTTTTTATGTAGATTTATATGTATATTATCAACTTATATATTGTAATATATGATATTTAATTTATTTATATAAATAAATTATGTTAACTCATTTATATTTAAGATGTTTAATTGTTTGTTTTGAAACATACATTAGATTAGGCAATTCTAAGATTAGTTTCCTTATTAAAAAATTTAATTAAATAAATAAAAATAAAAAGCCTTCAACGAGTCAAATTATAACAATTAATTAAAAAAGTTGTCCTATGAGCGACACGTGAGCAAAATCACTAAAATGACTTTTCAATTAATATATAATAAGATTGTTGATAAATGATTTAAAGTTCATTTGAATTAGGTGTAAGCATATTATGATCGTGGCCTTTGATTGAGGAAAGGATTAGAAACAAATTTGACACATCGCAAGTGTTTAAATGATTTAAAGTTCATTTGAATTAGGTGTAATCATTGACAAACTTTTTTTTTAAATTGGATGCATTTTATTTCTTTTTCCGTAAAATTTGTTCTAAGCACGAACCCTAGACGGAATTTGATATTTTTATGGAAAATAAATTCAGTGGGGTTAATGATTTTTCACCCAATTTTTTTAAACACTTGCTATGTGTCAAAATAAGTTGATTTGCACTTTAGTATATAAAAGATGATAAATGTTAAGAATATTACAAGTTGAAATATTATTATTTAAAAATACAGTTAATGAAAATATATTAACATTTTAATTTACATTTTAGTAATTATTGTTTAAGGTTTAGTGTTTAAAGGGGTATTGTTAAGTTTCTAAATGTTTTATAAATATTTAGAATAATTATTTTAGTCTATTGTCATCACAAATATACATTATTTTCGAAAATAGTCATTCATTAATAATAAATTTGAAAATATGGTATCAAAATTGTGGTAAAACTTAAATTTTCCCATAAAAAAATTGGATAATTCTATCAAATAGTTTTTTAATTTTTTTTTCACAAAAATAACCTTCAAAAAAACAATGACCAAAATAATTTTTATTTTAGTTTTAAAATTTTTAATTTTTTTTTAATTTTTTAATTTTAAACTTCACTTACAAAACTTTACTTGTAATTCTATTTTTTTCTTAAACATTATTCTTATGACGAAATCTTTTTAAGACTATCATATACTTTATCCGTTTTATATTAAATGTCGTTTTAGAAAAAAATTTTTGTTACAAAATAAGTGTTGTTTTCAACTTTCGATACAAAATTTATTAATTTTATGTCGCAATTTATTTTTCTATTAATTGAAATATAATTAGATGTATAAATAATTGTGTGTTTTATATAAAAAATATATAAATTTGTTTTTAAAAAATCTATGTACAAAAGTTTAAAGTGACATTTTATAATGAAATTGTAAAACGATATGGGAATATAAAATGTAAATAGTCGTAAAAAATGTAAAATGCAATTATGTTTACTGTTTAAAGAAAATCTCTGCAACTCGTAATCTCTTTGATACGTCCATGGAAACGATGCCATCTGTTAATACGTGCACGGACTTGTAACTGCATAGGGTTTCCTTTTCTAGTCCTCGCCTCTTTCTTTCTCTCTTTCTTAACCTTTCTCGCCACTTTCGCCTCACAAGTTTCTCAGTTCCAAAATTAGGGTTTGTAATGGCGATTCTCGTCTAGCTCTTTCGTCCAATTCCTTACTGAGTCACTGACCCTTCACTTGAATAGGTTTTAAAGGTACGAAATTGATAATTGGATCTTTAGATTTTTTTCTGAATCGCTTGAATTGTATCAGCCAATGATTAGAAATTGATAATTGGATCTTTGAAAATCTTATGAATCGTTTGAATCTGTGTTTAGGTCTTTCTTGATCGGAAAGCTCGAGTCTTGTTTGGTTGCACGCACAACTGTATCCAGAAAGTGTCTTAATTTTTGTTTGTATCAAAAGAGTGGTTTTAAGAGGTTGCTGTAATAATGGACGACGGTGAGCTTGAGTTCTCGACTCAGGAGCTTGAGTTTCCACCTAGCAGCTGTTCCATGGATTCTTTCTTGGAAGAGCTTCTTAAGGATTCTCATGCTTGTACCCACACTCACACTTGTAACCCTCCCGGACCAGAGAACACTCATACACACACATGTCTCCATGTCCACACCAAGATCCTTCCTGCTCAGAGCGACGACAAAGAAACTACCGACGGCACATCTGAATCTTCAGGGAAGACGAGCAAGAAGAGGCCTTTGGGGAACAGAGAAGCGGTTAGAAAGTATAGAGAGAAGAAGAAGGCTAAAGCGGCTTCCTTGGAGGATGAAGTGGTAAGGCTTAAGGCTGTGAATAATCAGCTGATGAAGAGGTTGCAAGGTCAAGCTGCTTTGGAAGCTGAGGTTACGAGGCTTAAGTGTTTGCTTGTGGATATAAGAGGAAGAATTGAAGGAGAGATTGGTGGCCTTCCCTTATCAAAACCCTGTGGGTTGCAAACGCCCCTTTCTCGTATAGGATGCAGCCTTGCAATATGCCATGCGATGTTGACAACATGTACTGCCTTCAAAATGGGAACAGTGGAGAAGGTACATTGATGAATGGGCACGGGCTAAATGGTTGTGACTTTGACCAGCTTCAGTGCTTGAGTAATCAGAATGGAACTGGCTGTAGTAATGGAAACGGAACCTTCAGTGTCGATGCATCGGGCCCTAGTAAGAGAAAAGGTGAAACTGTGACTAATAGCTTTAAAACAGTTTTCTTTTAGTCATCTCAGTTTACCTACTCTGTTTACATTTTGTGATACCTTTTAGGATCTCTTTTCTAGAGGTTATCAAGTACAACAATATGTCTTTATATGTTTCGACTTCTAAGTTACATCCGTATCTTCGATTCCGTTATGATCTCTTTACTTTTTCTTTTTCTAGACTTTTGTCAGTTTTGACTTGTGCTGTGGGTTTAGTTTATGAACTCATGGTGTTTGCTCTTATTTTGGAACAGACGGGACTAGTGCTAGTAAAGCAGTTTGAGGTATCATCAGTCAGGTGGTACTTGTGCAGCTAAAGCAGTTATTTATCTTCCAATAAGTAATAGAGTTCGTTTATGCTATTATCATTTTTTTGTCTCTTGTGTGATTGCAATTCGTTGTTGAGCTTGTCGCAGCTAGAAGTAAAACTTGTTAATATTCAAATCGAATTATGCCAAGTGTTCCTGCCGTTTGCTTTTGCATTTTATGGAGAGAGATCTCTGGGCTGTAAGTACTATGTTTAAAGAACAAAGATAGAATGATAATTCCTGAATCAGGTTCAGTAGTAACAGAGTCATCAACTTCACTTAAGCATCCTCTTGGTATGAAAAGTACAATCATGTATATGATGCCGGCTCAGTTCTGAGTTCTAGAGTCCGACTTTAGCAACACGATTAATTCATAGTAAACCCAACAAGATCCAAACATTGGATACAATAACAAACAGAAAATGAGTCAAGTTGGTCTTATGACAGATAAATGGCTAAAGTTTTTGATATAAAGACCAAATCTCAGTCTTTGATGTCCTCATCTTCATCTTCATCTCGATAGATGCTTTCTGCCATTTGCCAGACCTGAAGACTGTTGTCTTCTGCTACACTTGCAATGACCCAAGGCTCATTTTTGTTCCAAGCAAAATCTGATATCTTAGCTTTGTGACCTCCGTGAGAAAATAGCAACTCTGGTGGACCATCTTCTGCATCCAACTCTATCTCAAGCTGCTCTTCTCCAACCCTGTAAACCCCCATTAAAGAAGCCTTACTCAACGTTTTGACCAATCTTCTAAACCACAAAAGGTTCATATTCAGAGTCCTACAAAGGAAATATGATTGTACCTGTTCAGGTCCCAGACCATCAGCCTTCTGTCTTCACCGGAAGATGCAAGCACTGTTTCATGGTTAGGATCCCACTCCACTTGGAAAACCTCTCCCCTGTAATCAAAATCTCACTTAAATTGCGGACTGTTTTTACAGCACAGTGCACAAGCTATAAACATTTGGCTTTGACACAATATATAGATGGTGTAGGGAATGTAAGAAAAATGTAAAAAAAGAGCATACTCATGGCTGCTCAAGACGTGCAATGGTACATTCAGCTTTCGGAGGTCAAACAAGGCAACAGTTGAATCTGACGAAGCTGTTGCTAAAACCCATTCGTTGAACGGGTTGAAAGACAAATAGTTTACCTGAGAACACACACACACAAAAAAAAAAAGAATAGTCACATACAATGCTGTATGCAACATTAAAACAAAGTATCTGGTCAATAACTTCCGGCCACCATAAGAACAGAACACGCAAGCTTTGCCATTTAAAATTCTCACACAGTCATTAGATGCTAAAGATTGTTTTTACCTCTTTTTCATGAACTTTCACTTGGTGTTGCATTTGGTTTGTCCGTGTGTCCCATATCACCAATCGACCATCATCACCAGCAGAACCAAAAAGGTTCTCGTTCTTCATGTGCCACGCAACATCTTCCACAGCGCATTCATGTCCCTAAAGAGAGAGTAAAATGAGAAGCAGAAAATCTCTGTCTTCATAAAGAAAGAGGAGCAATGGCATTGTTCCACTTACCTCATACACAAACATTGCATTCAGAACCTTATCTTGAGGTGTAGCTGAAACATCCCAAAGGCAGATCTTCTTATCCTGGGAACCACTCAGAAGATAACCTTCCTTGAAGGGACTCCAAGACAATCCATAACCTTCCATGTCGTGTCCCACCAGCCTCAGATCAGGATCACAATCACTTGTCTGAGGCTTTGAAGCATGTTTGGCGTAATCAAACAGAAATACTTCACAACCACTAGTCTTCGCACCGACAAGAGTCGGCTTTTGAGGCATGCACCGCGCTCTGTTCACTTCTCCATCAACACGTATTCTCTGCCTAATCTCTACCTACACAGTAGTTTCATCGAACACATGGTGCGCATAGTATTATTATCGAACACAAGGTACGAATATCGTAAGAGATGAGGAATCAGATACCTTAGGGACAATGGGATCTTGATTTGTGCCGCCTAACCCAGGCTCGGCGTCGGGACTTGGGATAACGGCGTCGGCGACCATGAGGAAATCTGGAGCATCGCCGGAAGTGTGGGTTCCGAGGATAAGCTTGTGGATGCCCAAGTAAGGATCCGAGGCGTAAGGAGACGGCGGCGATGGGACCCAATGGACGGTGAGAGAGGGCCATTCGAGAGGGTTAGAGATCATTAGATCGTAGAGGAATGGTGTGTTCTTCTTCCATATCGAGAAATCCTCCTCTACCTGATCCATTCCAGCCTCTCCCTTACCTTCATCTGCCATCTCTCTCTCTCACTCTCACTCTAGACTCTTCTTCTCTCTCTTTGATATGTGTGACGAGGGTTTTCTGATCTATTTTCCCGCCAAAGATATGCGCAGAGACTGGCGTCTAAGCTGTAGATGCGAGTTGTTTGAGCTTTCTACAAATGAACGCTGTGCCGTTTTTATATATTGAGATGCATTGTTTTTATTAGTTGGCCTATCTAATCTATTAAAACTCAAGTACAAATAAGAAATAACTCTTGTTTTTACCTAATATTTACAAATAATGCCATTGATATTATCCATGTATCCAAACATATAAATATTGATTTTTAACAAGAAAAAAATAAATATGGACTAAGCCCATTAACAATCTTTGTCATTGAAATTGAAGACTTCATAAAAAAATGTATATATGTTTTCTAAATTTTTATAATAAAAACATAATTATACATATATAACATTAAATTAGTTTTATTTTTATTCATATTCATATAAGGTACCAACTATATTTGAATTATAAAAAGATAATAATGTTAATATTTTTAATTATAATCTGAACTTATTCATTTACAATAACAAAACCATGTAACTTTCCATAACAACTTAATGACTAAAATACATACTAATATTTATTATAAATAGTTATATATACAAATAAATAATATATTATCATTTGTACGATATATATCTAATAAGAATAACTTATGTAATTTATAAATTAAAAAAAAAATTAATCACCATATAATACATATACACTGTTAGGTCTAGGACGGATCAAATATCTGGGGTATTCTAGGATATACGGATTCGGATATGCATTTGTCGGATTCATAAAACTATTATCCGGATCATGATATTTGGGGTTAGAATATTCGAACTAAAACATGAATACACGCGGATATCCGAACCTGTTTTTTTTTAAAAATAAAAATTAACTATTAACCATCTATTTAGTCTATTTAAAATTATTATTTAAAAAATTTAAAATCATTAAAATTTAATAAAATTAAAATTTTAGTTATTTGATATAAAAGTATATATAATATACATAGATAACTATAATTAAATTTTAAATATTTAATATTTGGATCTGATATTCAAACCTAAAATTTTACTATCCGAATTTGTACTTGGATCAATCAAATCCGTAAAATCACTATCATGATCCATGAATATCCGTTTTTCGAAGCGGATGAGATCCCGAATTGGATAACAGATATTGAATATTAAGTTTAAATCATATATATACAATTATATCAAACAAATTGATTAAAATATTAGATATTTACAAAAATAACACCTGCGCAGATGCGCAGGTCAAAGGCTAGTTTCACATTAATTCAAAACCCAAACTCATGTACACACTAACTTAATTAAGTTTCTTATCATAAATGATGACTATTCATCTATGAGAGACGGATGTCTTTGTCATTCATTAAAGACATTTGTTTCACATCTACAGAAACAGTCATCCATCACTTCTAGGTGATTTTATCTTCTTATTTCAAATATGATGTTTTGTCTGATTTTACCCATCTATAATAATGTTTATCTCCTATTTGTAAAGTAGACAAATGAATAAGAAATATTTACACACTACGACAATTTTTAAGTTTCTAATAACACAATAGATAACACTACTAGAACACTTTTATCAACTAAAACCTATATAAAAATATTATTAAATAAATTTAGTTACTCACTAATTAAATCCTAACCAAATTTTTTTACTTTTTATATCTTATTTTTCCAATAGTTAAATTAGAAATGTATGAGTTTGACTCAAAAAATACCACAAACATCACTTTCATCGTTTCAAGGTTCAACCATGGCATTTTTTTTATCTTTTGCTCTTGCTCACGCCTTTCTCTGGCTTGAACTGCAAACTCCAAACCTTGGTGACCGATTGAAAGCCATAAAGATAAATGTCTATAAATTTTGGTTCGAGTTCTGTCATATATTTGTGGATTCGGTTTGGTTCAGATATTTGCATGGAAAACAAAACTTAAAAATTTAGAAGTATGCATTAAAATCATAAACTCCAAAAATTAAAAATTTACAAGAAAAATTGTCCAGTTTAAATATTTGCATTGAAAACAAATAGGTATTTAGCCTATTTTGTGTTGGATATTTTTTTTTCAAGCATTGGATAGGTCCAAACCAACTGCGCACTACAAACCTATCACAATTTTGGACATTGGTTCAACTCACCTTCCTCATCGTGATTCATCATTGTCGTGACCACCGTTCCTCTCCGACGTGCCCTCTTAACCGTCACAAAATCCTAAGACCAACAATGGATACTTTGGCGTTTTCTCGTGTCTGATCCGCCAAAACACTTTAGATTGTTCTTCAAGTTTGGCCCCAAATCTCCAAATTTCATTTTGTCCCATGTCAATACAAAGTGGAGTAAGTGTTGATGAAAATAAACAACTTATTCATGAACTGTCAAAGAACCATACTAGTTGTATATGCATTCACTATTTCTCATCTTTGTGATTTTTGATGTTTTTGTTTTTTTTTCTTATGTTTTGAAATGTAAATTATTTTTAGATTGTTTTCTACATTTGCATAGCCACTGAAAAACACTTTTAAAACATGTTTTCTTCAAATGATCCATGTGTACATTCGGAGTGTACATATGTACATTAATATCATATTGTACATATGTACATTAACTTGATGGTGTACATAAGTACATTAACTTCATAATGTACATCTGAACATTAACTTCAAAGTGTACATGTGTACACTTACATATGTGCCTAAAATGTAATTATATTGCACCATACTTGCATACAATATGACAACTAAAACTTTCACCAAATTAAAGTAACTTGCAAACATCAAATGTATTTGGTCATACTCTAATATGTCTTCATTCAATAGCCACTTAGGTTACATCTTTGCAGCTCTCTATGTTTTTCCCTCACAATTGATATTATGGAATTTGTGTGCATGTGGATATCACTGAATGATTTGATCCGAATCTCTATTTTTAAAAGATTTGAATGAGAATATAGTGAAAGTGATGTGCATGGACATATGTTATGGGCGGTCACAATCTCCAATTTTGTAGCAAATATATTTTTCCAGTTTTGTCCAAAACATGCTTTCACTATTTCACCTACAATGTGCTCTTTTTATGTAGGTAGAATAAACAAATTTTTGGTTCAAACAAAAAATAATATTGCGTCTAACGATTGACAAATGTAATTTTGTGGTTATTCTTAAAAATGATATTTTGATTGGAAAATATGCTATGTTAGTTTTGTCAGTAATTTGTGATTTTTTTAAATTTTAACTTGAACTTCAATATTTATGTGAGAAATTGCGATTATGCATTTTCAACCGAGAAATGCGATTTTAGTAAGAAAATATGATCTCGTGGTTTTTGCCATTATAAAATACCGACAGTTACCTGATGATTAAAAATTGGGTATTGTAATTATTTCATGCATTTGCATATATTGTGATTTTTTCGTATATAATTAGTAATTAGGGGGCGGCCGTTCGGTCGCCTATGAGACTAGGACCAATAGGTCAAAATTGGTTTGTGCCGCAGGTGTTGAACGATCTACTCTACACAGGTGTGGGCTTACGGGGTTAGGGCTCAAAAACCCTTTATTTCATTCATCAAGAGGGCTAGACGCATCTTTCGAAGTGCTATTTTAAATAGTTTTTTTCTTTTCCGGGGTTTTACTATTTTTGGAAAAAAAATTGGGATATTTTAGTTAAAAAATATCTGAATGTTTTTGGCTCTCAAAATTACTATCCATAATTACATATTTTCAGTTCTTTAAGAATATTTATACAGACTTAAAAATTCATTTTTCTTAAGAAAAAATAGATCTTTTATCCGGATACAACTCGGATATTTGAGTGCTTCTGTTTAAAGACAATATCTTATGTGCAAAATTTTAGATTACTGTCACTGGTAATTCTATTATTTATTAGAAAAATATTTATAGATAGTGAAAAATAGACATAAAATGTATAAGAAGAATTTAAATATAAATCTTTCACCAAAATATACGTGGATTGTGGTTGAAAATCAAAGTAAATAAATCATAAAATAACAAATGGCTAATTCTTTTATTTTATAGATATCAGTCCAAGCGGAGAGAATAGAGTGGGATAAGAAAAGAGAAAGGTTTAGTTAGTGTGTTTTGTACTTTTAATTTTAAGATGCTTTTGGAAGAATATTATATAATGTATTAAAGAATGTTTCTTTAAGTACGAGTTCCATATGATATTAGTTCTTGTCCAAATAGGATATTACTTAGTCGGGTTGAAAAGCCTCAGGTTGTACCTAATAGGATATGCGTACAAAGGCGATTGGCCTAAAGTACCTAGATTTGTTCCGGGAACTTCGGTTTAATCATTTATGTACACATTGTGGCTTCTCATTTTGGTTTAAGTTACTAGTGATTGGTTGTGCATGTTCTTGTTTGATTGTTGCACGACCGGTCGAGTCAATTTGTACTTAGACCAGATCGGGGGTGTCACATCCATGGTCCTCGCTGTTAGGGTTTCGACCTATTTAGCGAGAGAACCCATGAGCTTATCTTTTTCCTACGATTTTGTTTCGAGAGTCGAGAACATCTTCCTAACTTCCTCGAACACCGCGGTGTTTGCGTTAGCATTGACCGCAAAGATGTTTTATGCTGGAGTGTTTTCAATGTTTTCGTTGGTAACATCGCTTTCATGAGCTGGTTGATTGTCTTGAGCGTCAGTAGCCATAATTTCCCAATCGTTTTTTGCGGCTGTGAGTTAGATTGATTCATACCCCCCCCCCCCCCCCCCCTTCTAGCGCTAAATTGTGAGAACCAAAATTTGCAACATAGATTTTCATATTCAGAGGAAAACCAAGAAACCCTAACTTTCCTTGAGGTCTTGAATTTCTTCTGAGCCAACGACAAGTGGTCAAAATACCGAAAACAGATAAAGTAAAATAAATAGAAAATGGAGCAAAGTAAGGATGTTCTTATTCTGAATCTGTATTTGAGCATACCTATCGTACAATAGGTCCTAAAAGCCTCAGCTTCAAAAGCTGTCAGCGAGATCTATAGTTATAATCCCAAACTTCAAACCTAGTTAAGTCGCAGCTCGATAAAAGTTGAAAATTGCCTAAATTACTCTAAGTGCTAACTTTTCTGAGAAAAATTCAGTGTCCCTTGCGCCCCTTGCGCCCCTTGCATGGTATCTCCTTATATATGCCTCTTAGGTTGGTCATCTTCCCTTTTCTGCCCCTGATTTAGCTTATCTCTTTGCGAAAATCTTCCTTATCCTCTTGATCTTCATGATTATACCGAAAACTCGACGTTTATCTTCTTTTCCATTTATCTTCTATGAAAGTCACGTAAACTGTCATTTTATTCTGGGTTCATTCGTGTCTAAAATTGTAAGTGGGCTTTTTCTGCGTTTTAGACCTTCTCGGGCTATTTTTTACTTAAACGTTTTACGATTTCTTTCGGAAAAATCACTTTCCATACGATGTTGGTGTCCATACCGTTGGTTCCATGAGATAGTAAAAACCAACCATTTAGTCGAGATAACAATGGTGTCGAGTTAATTGTTACCGTTTCTTATGAGTGATTTAAATTTTACTAGAAAAGAAGTCTTTGATGTTTTTTCGTACAATTTCAACGGTAACTCCAATCGAGACGAAACAAGGACCAGTTTGGTCAAGAATCTTAGGAGAGAGATATGCGGGCAAGACGAGCGGAGGATCATAGTGTCTCCTAGTGGTGACATGAAACATAGGAGTTGACGCCGCATAATAGTGACATGGCGTGGGGTGTGGTGTCGTCGCCTCATGGTGACGAGGTAGATTAGTGGTGTTTTCACCTCATGGCGAAGAGGCAGAGTGGTGGCGTCATTTCCTCAAGGCGACGAGGGAGAGTGGTGTCTTTGCCTCATGGCAAGAAGGCATAGTGGTGGCGTCGTCGTCTCATGGCGACGAGGAAAAATGGTGTTGTCGCCTCGTGTAGACGAGGAGGAGATGGATGCATCTCCGGTTGGCGACATGGCAAGTAGATGTAGTCATTGCGTCGTTTCTTCATGTGATGAAGGGGGCGGGGGACGTGGCGTGGTCGCCGTTATCGACAAGGAGGAGATGGCATGGCGTGGTCGCCTGTTGGAGACGAGGAAGAGAGGATGGTCTCGTCGTCTTATGGTGACAAGGTTCATAAGAGGTTTTAGTTCTCACGTTCTTTTTACATTAAAGAGAGAAAATGTTTTCGTGGTAGTTTCTAGACATTGATTCTGTCGAGAAGGATTTTGACCCCAACGGCTGGCTCCCCACGTGCACGCCACCACCGCAGTGCGTCTGGCTCGGGGTGGGCTTGGGCTTGGGAGGATGTAGCCCTAGGGCCACTACAAAATGTTCTTGTTGGTCTAAGTTAAGCTTAACGTTTTGGCCATTTTCCTTCCCAAAATACACATTTCGATTAAAACGACAAGTAGTTTGTCTCAAAAAAACATTACGCAATTTATCCTCTCGCCAAATATTTATAAGATAAGAGAGAGTGAGCATGTCACAGCTACGGAGCGAATATTAAGAGTTAACAAAAGATGTGTCTCGACTCCATGGTCTTGTTATCAGAAACACCTTAAAATAATTTTTTCAATGATATCTATTTGCTTAACATCAGTTTTATTCATCGTTTATATCTATTTGGTTTTTCGGCTTCCTACATATAGTACAATGGTGGCCCATGATGAAAATAGATGCAAAGACAATGGATTTGAAGCAAAAAAATACTTAAAGAAAAAGGTTCGGGTTTCTTTCGAAACATAAAACAATATCACAAGACGTTTACGTGGAGACAGGTTCATCGACATATTTTTTGTCTATGAAGATGGAGGCATATATATAACCAACAAAGATAAAAAGAATCCAAATAAGAAGGAAAAACAAGGGGTGTTTCTGTCCTGAGTATGACTATTAAGGAATTTCTTAGACTTATAGCAGCCGCTCGATGGAGCACAACAAAAAAAAATTATACGGATAATAAACTGGAACTGTAGAGGTATGGGTAGCAAATACACGATAAGTTATGTAAGGGAAATATGTATCAAGAATAAACTGGATTTTCTGTTTCTTACAGAAAAAAAAAACAAAACATAATTTTATTGGACAAGAAAGATTACTAGACTCGATAACCAGACGATGGAACTTATTGAGAGGCTACGAAAACCAAGATTTTGTTACTAGGTTGAGAATTGTCATCATGAGATTCCTTGTTGGAAAAAAAATTCACCTTATGGGAAGGATAAATACATAAACAATAGAGAGCATTGGAAGATGTACAAAATTATGATTCAATATCTCAAGAGAAAATTTTATAGATTTCCAAGAAGCTTTGGGAGGAGTACAAAGACGAACTATCCTACCATTACGGTTGACCAATTTGCTAATCAAACAGCAAGCACTTGGAACACTCAATTGATTGAAGTATTGATAGAGCATGCAGATGCAAAAAGCATTACGAATACACCCTTGAATCGCGGTCAAACGACAAATAAGAATGGATGGTGTTTTACAACTTCAAGAAAGTATACAGTTAAGTCAAGATATCACATTGAGCGTTTGTACCATATAGGATATGACACACAACGTTTATGGTCCGAATGTTAAACCCCTAAAGGATTTTACATAGAAGACTCATTGTTCACCAAAGTTAAAGCATTTTATGTCAAATTATAGCAGGCTGTTTAAAGGTTAAGAAGAATCTACTACATCAAGGGATTCAATGTGAGTGATGTGGTGCAAATGAGAAGAAAATAAACCATGTACTCTTTGAATATCCTCCGGCGGTACATGTTTTGGCTCTATCGAGGATACCCTCAAACCTTAGCACTTTCCATATGTCTTCGGTGTTCGCTAAACTGGATTTTTTTTATTCTAGTGAATATCGAACTATGTGGTTGATAATCATTTGCACGGATTATATGGTACATTTGAAAAGTAAGATATGATTTTTTTAATGATATTGATAGAGATCCCATCAATATATTTTAATTGGTATAAACAGACTCAATATTATGGACATAAGCTCATGTTAAATCACAATCGAATGCAGGACAAGGTTCCACTGCGATGGATGTCAAAGGTGGAACATTAGCCACATAAACATGAAGATGGTGTTTAACATACAGATCTTGGAAATAAAATACAGGTTTTTCAGGACATTGTTGATATACTATACTGGAAAGATTTGAAGGATTGATGGGAGCTTGGAATACATGGCCAACTCTCACACCTTTGCATTAGGAACTGGAATCCTTTATTTGGGCAATAGAATGTATACTAAAACTTAGTCATTTTCATGTAACTTTTACAACAGCTTGTTCTATAGTGGTGAAGATGGTTTCTAAATGAGAGGAATTACCTGCTTTCAAAACATACTTAGAGGAGATTCGAAGATGTCAAAAAATATTTCTCACTTTTGCGTTCATGCATGCACCTTGGACTCAAAATACAATGGTATATACGCTTGCACACAGTATATAGATTTAGCTGACCCAGCCATTCATATGGACACAGAGTTATCAATTTGGTTAATAGAGTTTTAATTGAATATATTTATGTTGATGACAAAAAAATGGGTAATCGAATATTTATTTGAACAATGAAGACCATATCAATTATACTATTAGAAATTATTGCATTATTATGTCATTGCAATAAAGACATTAACCTTCGAACAAAAAAAGTTTCATGTCAAATCATTATTATAAAAAACAACAACTTGTCTCGACTATGTACAATGATTTTAAAATTCAACACCTTCCATATTTTTTTTTAACACTCCACATCATATTCTCTTTCTTTCATCTTATCTTTCAGCACACGTTCAATATTTACCAACTACAATAGTTTTGTTTAATAAAATTCAATACTTTATTTTATTAGTTAATAATTATTTTACATATCTAAATTAAATAAACCTAGTCTCTACTTATAAAGAATTTAAAATAATAAAAATTATGTACAAGAAATAAAAATAAATTATTCAATTTATAATGAGATTATTGATTATAAATAACTAAAAATATATTAAAATATACAAAAATCTTTAAAAAGTGTGTGTCGTCGGTGGTCCCCACTTTCTTCTTGTTTAACATGTTGAATCTTTTCAATATCAAATAATTCACATCATCAAATTTCATTTTTGAATACTCCCATTGTAGCGATTCAACTATTGAATTCAACACCCTCATTGTAGATAGTGGAAGATGGAAAACATCAATCATTATACAAAAAAAGTATTCATATTGCAATATTAGACATGTTGTGAAATAAAGATGAGACAAAAGATATATATTACTTTTATTTCTGAATGGTAATAAAGAGAGAGAGAGAGAGAGAGAGTTGACGTTAGATGTGATAGACAAGAGAGTTATGGTTGTGATTATTACTATTCAAGTGTGTGCTTAACAAATAGGAACGAAGAATTATTTATAGATGGGTAAAGTTGGTCAAAACTACACACTTGGGAGAAGAAGACAAAATCACCAGAGGTGATGGGTGATTGTTTCTGCAGATGTAAAACATATGTCCTTATTGATGAATGACAAAGACATATGTCCCCATAGATGAATAATCATCGTCTATGACAGTCTCCCTTGAGTATTCATCTTGTATTACATATAGCATCATTAAAAATCTAGTCATGGAAAAACTCATTGGGATAAAAACTATAGTGAAGAAAAAAAATACAGTAACGTAATCTCCCCCTGAAAACAATGGACATAGCTTTTTCTTCAAAGGTCACGTAAATATCGCATTCTGATACCATAGACGTGTTTTCGGAATGTTTTAGTAGGAAGAGCCTTTTTGAACAAGTTAGCTGGAGTTCGCAGGACTGTACATACTCGATGTACACTTCTTGATTTTTCTCGAGTTCCCTTATGTACAACAAAAACCTTGGAGGGATGTACTTTGTTTTGTTTCTTTTAATATAACATTCTTTAAGTTGAGCAACACAAGCTGAATTGTCTTCAAATGTTTTTGTCACTTCTTTTTTATCAATTATTCCACTTGCTTCTTGTATGTGGTGACTCATTGACCTAAGACACACACATTCTCGACATGCTTCGTGAAACGCAATAGTTTCTGCATGATTTGAAGAAGTCGCAACCATAGTTTGTTTTTGGGAACGCTAAGAGATCGCGGTTCCACCAATTGTAAAAACATAGCCAGTTTGCAACTGAGCTTTATGAGGATCTGATAAGTATCCTGCAGCTAAAAAAAACAACCATACCAAACTCGGGTTTTCTAAAATAATTTAACCCTAAGTCAACTATACCTTGAAGTTAACATAATATATGATTTATTCTGTTTCATTGTGTGAGAGTATTGTCAGAACTATGTCTTGCAAGTAAATTAGTAGCAAAAGTAATATCAGGTCTAGTACAATTTGCAAGAAAAAGTCACCGATAACACTCATCTAAGGTACTTCAGCACCCAATATTTCTTCACTATCTTCATAGTTCCTAAAAGGATCTCTCAACACATCAGAGAGATCTATTTATTATTGGAGTACTCACATGATCCGTTTTGTCCATATAAAAGTGTTTTAATAACATTTTCGTAAAATTTGATTGATGCACAAATATTTCTTCTCGGCAATGCTTTATTTGGAGTCCAAGACAAAACTTGGTCTTGCCGAGATCTTTCATTTGTACTATTCTTTCATATGAGTTTGTACATCATCAACCTCCTTTTGAGTTCCAGTCATGTTCAGGTCATCAACATATACAACAATGATCACAAAGCCAAATGACGACTTCTTAACAAAAACGCATAGAAATATCGCATTATTCACTTATCATTTTCTCAATAGATATTCACTTAAGTTTTTGTACCACATGCGTTCGGATTGCTTTAATCTATATAGTGATCGCTGTAACTTGACCGAACAAATCTCTTTGGACTTTTTTTAATGCTTCTGGCGTTTTGATCCTTCAGTGATTCTCATGTATATATCATTATCTAATGATCCATACAAATGTGCTATCACAATGTCCATGAGATGCATTTCAAGATTTTTTCGATGTCGCTAGTGATGTGCCCTGAATCAGCAGCAGAAACAAATCAAGAAAGTTTGGCTTTGGGATTGAGTTTTAAACGAGATGGGCTTGACGATTTATGAAAATATGTTTATGAACATGCTTCATCCCAAAGAAATAAAGGCCCAACAAGAAACGAGAAGGTATGGTCAAATAATATATCAATCTGACAGCAATCCAGAGGCCGTCGACCATGCAAAAGGACGAAATCAGCCGAAGAGTTTTGCGACCACAAATTCCCATTTTCGGTCAAAAGTTTTGGTCTTTGTTCTTTGTTCTTTGGTCAAGTTTTAATATTTATGAGTTTTCAAGTTTTTAGATGTTGACTAAACCTTTTGTATTCTTTGCCTATTATATAAAGGTCATTTGATCAATGAAATAAAATAAGTTTTTAGTGATTATTTTTGGAACCTTGAGAGGGAATCTCACTTTTTCAATGGTGTGTAATATCCATTGATCTCATTTGTTTCTTGGTGTGGTTAGTTCTAAGTTACAAATCTCTTGTTCTTGGTGTGCTTAGCTCCAAGTAACTCCTCTAATTCGTTGGACTTGTGCGTCATATCAAGCAACAATTGGAAACCCTTCTTTGTTGGACTTGTGCGTCATATCAAGCAACACTAAAGCCATACAGTATCATTGGGCCATTCCGCATCCCATTGTGTCGTCATTCATCCCACCAGTTCTCCTTTGGGAGTCCATATCCCCCTTACCGGTCAGTGCCTTTCCTAGGGTCTATCAAGAATGATACGCCCAAAATCGGAAGGATGGCTTTGGCCGGGTGTTGGATATGAACCGAGAATACGAAGGCACTTCTGGAACTGGGATGGATTGATAGGATCAGCAAGAGGTGCGGAATGACTCTTGATATACCCACGATCTAAGGCTAACCACCTAAGAACGGTTGTAGTGCGTTGGCTAACCACCAAATAACACACAAAGATGATTGGTTGACCACCAATCAACAAGCCGGTTCAAACCGATGAACTAGCTAAAGAACTCTCTCTCTCTCTCACTCAGAGAAGAAACAAAAATGAAACCAAAATGAACTGATCTTATTCATTGTAGAGATTACATATTTATACTAGATGTTGTCAAAGAAAGCAATAAAGAAGTGCGGAAAAAGATGTATAGAAAATACAACATTTGACTAGATAATTATTAGAGAGTCAAAGTTGTAGAAATTGATGCAGTCTTGGTCAAAGTTGTGGAAAATGATGAAGACCAGTCAAAGTGATGATTTTGAGACAGCCTGATCAAGGTTCGTCCAAGCGTCCAAATGAATCCGAACGAGATGGATGCACGGGGTAAGATAAGGACGCATGCGGGACTGTCCGGATGGTCTGGTGGATGAGAATGGATGCCCGTCTTCAGTTTCCTCACGACCGAAGCTAAGTCTGGCTCGACCGTGGGTCTTTGAATGTCGAGTTGGTCAGGAAAGACGAGCTCTGGTACGGTCAGTTCGGTCTCCTGGTCGTGGCTCCAGCCGAAGCTCCATTCCGGACGTACGCGGGTCAATACAGTGGACAGAACGTGCGGCTCGGTCGGTGTGATCAGCACGACCTGGTGGAGAAACCTTGGTTGGGTCGAGCTGGTTGACAAGATCACCACTTTGGGCCGTGTCCTTGAACGAAAAAGGACGGTGCTCGATTTTGGTTCTATCAGCTAGGCTCATCAAAAATCTTAAGTGTAATTACATCCATTACCGGGGAATACTTTCCTCAAAATAAATTCTCGTTTCTGAGGAAAACTTTGAGAAACTAATCGGGCTTTATATCGTATTACCTCATTCTTTTCATTAACCTTTCTCACGAATACCCACTTGTACCCAAAATGGATATACATTTTCAGGTGTTATGACTATAGGTCCAAAGACATTCTTTTATTTAGGGAAAGTAACTCAGTTTATATGGCCATCTTCCACCCCTCCCAATCATGTCTTTTGTGACGTTCTAAAATGGACCTTGGATATGGATCACCATTTTCATTATCGATCTCTTTGGACACAGAAAAAAACGAAAATTTCATCAACATTTTTATCTTATTCATTATCCATATTTTTCATCTCGGCGTAGTTGATGGAAATCTCATATTTTCTGTTTTCTTCTCTTCATCTGGATTCTTATCTTTATTTGGTTCTTCTTGAACATTTTTATTTATGCCTTCTTTCAGACATTTTTCAGTAACATGTTCTTCTGGAACCTTTTCACTTTGCTCAACCAGTTTCTTTTTCTTTCGAAGATTTTTATCTGTAGAACCCGCTGGCCTCTCACTCTTTAACTGAAACCTTGGTTCATCCATTATATTTCCATTAGTCTGTTCTTCAGGAACAACTCTAGATGGAACATTTCAACGGGTATATATGAACTCGTCCCCTTCTTATATCTGTGAACGCATCTGGTAGCTGAACTTCCAGCTCTCGTTAATCCTTAGGGGGATCAAGGTGTAACAACGATGGTATACACCATGTAATCTATTTAGGGATTTTCTCTAATTCCTCCCCATAATGCAGAAAATTCATCCTCATTAAAATGGCAATCGGTAAACTGTGCTGTAAACATATCACAAGTTACCGGTTCAAGACCTAATTATACTTGGTGAATTATATCCCACATATATTTTCAATTTATATGTGGGTCCATTTTTGTTCTTTGTAGCGGATTTATCAGAACATATACCGCACACCCAAAGATACAGCGATGTGATACATCTGGCTCATGCCTAGATGTCGATTATAATGGGTAGTACTTATGATATGCACTCGGTCTTAGCCGAATCAGTGCTGCTGCATGCGAAATAGCATCAACCCATACTAAAATTGGGAGATTTGTTCTCAATATCAACGGTCTTGCAATCAACTGCAACCATTTTATCAATGACTCGCCCATGCCATTTTTTGTATGAACATGGGGAACTGGATGCCCTATATCAATTCCCACTGACATACAATAATATTAAAGGCTTGTGATGTAAATTCACCATCATTATCAAGTCTTACTTTCTTAATGGCATACTCTAAGAAGTGCATTCTCAGCCTTATTATATGGAAAATGAACTTTGCAAAAACCTTATTTCTTGTCTTCAAAAGACATACATTTGATCATCTCTTAGATGCGTCAATCAATACCATGAAATACTTAAACGGTCCGCACGGTGGGTGGAGCGAACCATATATATCACCATGAATAATTTCAAAAATATTGATGATTTGTGCCCAACCTTTGATGGTGATGCCCGAGTTATAAATTTTCTTTGAGAACATGCATTACATGTAAACTCGCCTGTTTGCAAGTTCTTTTGTTTTCCAATGGATGGCCATTTAAATTTTGCACTATTTTTCTCAGCATGACTGAACCGAGATGTCATAACCTCTCATGCCAGACTTTAAATGTAAATTCAGGTTTATTGTGGCATATGACTCAGTCATATTTATTTTCGTATCTCTTCCAATATATGTTTCCTCTCAGACTTAATGCAAAGATATTCAATGTCATTTTTCCTCATAGTCTCACTATATGATATCCATTTCTTGGGATATCGTTAAAAATTAACAAATTTCTATGAGACTTAGGGGAGTATAATGCATCATTTATTTCATTTTTCTCAATTGGCATTGAAAATCTGACACTTGTACAACTCATACTAATCTTTGCACTACCCAATATTGTATTTACACTTCCAGCGTAATCTTTTATTTTAAGATTAGAAAAATATTTCTTATCTTTAATTATCGTGTGCGGTTGACGCACTATCTGCCAAACATATATCTTCATCCAAAGTCTTAAAGTCTTGAAATTTCTATATTTAAATATTCATAAAACATGAATTAACATAAACATTAAGCAGGAAATACAATATATGTCTTACAATAAAAGATATATATAACATAATAACGTAAATGTTATCTTCTTCAAGAAGATAATCATTATATCACATCGATTGTATCACTCATAGATATTGTTTGGATCAACAAAAAAAATCTGAAACGTCAAGATGAGTATCATCATTTAAACCATGAGAGTATGGTCCGGGTTCATCAGAAATGAATTTTCTTTCACTTTGCTTTTTGGGATTTTTGATAGAGATCGTCTAAATATTTTGATGTACGAAAATAACGTACCCAATGCCCTTTTATGTCGCATCTGTAGCCCACCTTTTTTGTTTGTTCTTATCATCCCGACCAACTTCATTTCCGTGGAAGTCTTTATTTTTTTTTCATTCATCACAGGTACAAAATCTTCTTCCTCTTCCACGGCCATTATAATGGTTTTGAACATGTTCACGTTCACGTCGTCTTCCTCTCCAATCATTATAACTGGATGATGCAACATTTGCTTTAGGGAATGAAGCAGATCTAGTGGGACGAGCATGATGGTTTAACGTGATGAATTGATTATTTTGCTCCGCTACAAGGAATACTTGCATCAACTCTGAGTAATGAGTATATCTTTTTTTATGGTACTGTTGTAGGACTTCATTTCCATGATGGAGCGTGGAGAGATTTTCTCTATCATATCATAATCACTTATTTTCTTTCCACATAGCACGTCCTAGATGTAATTTTGAACATCGCGGAGTTATATTTACTAACACTTTTGCAGTCCTCGCTTCAAAGATGGATCCATTCATGTTTGGCTTTTGGTAAGATCACATACTTTTGGTGATCGAACCTCTCTTTTAAATTTTACCAAATATTCACATGATCTTCTTTCATAATATACTCATCTTTTAAACCACCGTGTATGTGGTGTCGTACAAATATCATGGTTTTAGCCTTTGTCTCATCCGACATCATTTTTTGAAATATCGATTGGTTTATAAAAGCTCGTTTCCTCCTAGGTGCATCATTGCACCCACTTCCCAAGTCGTATAATTATTTCATGTAACATCAAGGGCATTTATTTTAAACTTTGTCAAATTTAAAAATGATAATTGTATTCATAGAATAACATATATACTAATATAATAAAGACAATAACTTAATTGCAGAATTTAAATCTAAAATTAAGGCATAAATTAAATGTTAAAATCGAAGGCTTAGTCGATCACATGATCGGGGAGACACAGTTTATCATAGTAATCATTTTTTTTTAATTTAAGGAGGCAAAATTTTTCGTATGGTTCGAGGAAACATATTTTACCATGTTGACCATTTTTTTTATTCTTGGAGGAAAATCTTCTCCAAATGGTCTGAGGAGACAAGCTACCATTTTGACCATTTTATTTTCACGTAGGCAAAGCCTACCATGCATTCTTCTGAATCGTGGAAGACATAACCTACCCATAACGATCAGTAGGGAGACAACACTCATCAGCCCGATAAAAATAATAATGAAGAAGACAAAACCTATCACTCTGGAATAATAAAAAAAATTATTGAAAGACATATATATAAAAACGGTTGGAACATAAAGTCATCAGTTTGGTTCCAGAAGAAAACCAACTCAGTTCATAACATTTCAGTTCAGTTCTCTCATATCAGTTTGGTTCATGACAGGTTTCCAGAAAATGTTCAGTTCGGTTCAAGCTATAACAACTTAAATCGGTGATAACAGTTCAGCTCATGCTCAGTAAGTTTGGGTTCTAATCAGTTCACAACAACTTAGCTAGCGGTTCCATGAGGTTGATTCAAACTGAAAATAATCAAGTCTGAAGCATACAAAGATTTTGACACTATCCATGCAATAGCTTAACCTATCACCAACCGGTTCTATTCCGACTGATTAGACAACAAGGGTGGAGACCTTACCGGTTTTACTTCAGTGATGGATGAATGTGGTTGCTCACTATCTTCTTGCTAAGAACATGTTCTGACCTTCAACAAAAGAGATTAAGATTCGGTTCAACTCAGGACAGAACAGAGCATGACTTAGGGTTTACATCAGACATGAAGCTCCTTAAAACGGATCTGATTAAACTGATCGAACACTCTGATTTAAGGTCTTACCGGTTTCAATACTTGAGATTGATAAGCTGTGAAGTGATCTCATGAATCTTCTGGCCTATTTAACAATTATTCCACACACCACAGTCACTGATTCAAGGCATAAGAGGTTGGAAAGGGTCGTCCATGCTCCTGGTGTTTAATTTTGATTTTCCTGAATTTTTCTCACAATTATTCTCTGATTTTTCTCTCAAACTCTCACTTGTTTTTCTCTCGTTTTTCTTGCAGGTTATAGACGACCAGAAGGAGAGAAGAAGGTGTTTTATAGCATAGCAGTTGCCTTCAGCTGAGGGTTGACTCAGACCAAGTCAGGTTGTGCAAGCATAGCAGGTGGAGAGCTGCTCACCACTTTGCAGCCACAAAGCAGCTCACACTTTCCTTTCCTTGAAGAAATCTTCCCAGCCTCATGATTTATTTAATTTACGCAGAGGCAGCAAGCACACATGTGCATGTCGTGTGAAGCTTAATTACTGAGGCAAGCAAGTAAGCTAGAAGGTGCAAGGCATGTGACCGTTCCTGAATAATTTTATGAGTTTTGTGATATTCGGACAGTGGTTCAACTATGTTTACATCATCTTCGAATCTCGTCCTTTTTTCGACTATGTATGTT
>CAJHQP010003550.1:0-66054 GCA_905132765.1 Moricandia arvensis
TCTCCCTGCCTTCTCTGATATCCTATCATCCTTTAACCTTGTTCTGTAACCGTTCGAATTCACGTTGAAACTCGAGGAGGGACCCTCTCTGTCGTATGTGAGAGAGTGCTTCATCAAAGTTTTCTCCATCCAGTGGCCCAAACCGACTCCAAAGTTCTGTTTCGAACGTTTCCCATGTGGTTCGGCGTGGATCAAGACCACGAGCCTTGGACAAAGCTTGCCACCATTCGTTTGCTTTCTCGGATAAGTGATAAGAGGCAAAGCTGACTCGTTGTTCCATAGGCATCTCATGGTAAGAGAAGTATTGTTTCGCCTTGCTCATCCACTCGGATAGATCTCCACTGTGAAATTTTGGAAACTCCAGTTTAACATGATGTGGTGGTGCCCAGTGAGGATTCGCAAACGGATTCACAGTGTCGTCACGTTGAGCCGCCGGGTTTGGTGTTTCGTGTTGACGGCTTCGACGAGTATCATTAGATCCTCCTTCACGTATGCTAGATACCATCTCGCGCATCTGGCCCATTGATTCTTCTAACGAGCGTTGAAGCATTTGTTCCATGCCACGAAATTTATCGTTGATCCCCGTGTTTAGTTGTTGAAGCTCATCCTGGACCAACCCGAGACCCACTTCAAGGTCATCGAGCCGCTCTTTGTTGTTCACCATCTCTACTTCCGATGTAAGTAGAGTTTTTGGTCGTAACTGTTTGTTTTTGTTTTTCTTGGTGGAATGGTGTTTGAATGGAAGTGATGAAGAAAGGAGAAAAAAAAAATTTGCTCTTTTTTGACGTTGATTCGTAGCGAATACCCGTCGGAAAGAACTTGCTCTGATACCAATTTGTTAAGGGATCAATAGCATAGAAACGATACAAGTTTGTTGGTAGAAAGACTACCTATTTTTGTGTTTTTCATTGATTATAAATAGAAAAGAGATTGGAGTTCTTGACTCCTACAAAACAGGAATGATGGGAAACATGGAGTCACTAACTCCTTACAAATGGGAACATGGACAAAGTGGTGAACTGATTCCTAAAGAATAGTTCTTATTATTTGAATAAGT
The DNA here is from genome assembly GCA_905132765.1 of Moricandia arvensis. Classification (NCBI taxonomy): domain Eukaryota; kingdom Viridiplantae; phylum Streptophyta; class Magnoliopsida; order Brassicales; family Brassicaceae; genus Moricandia; species Moricandia arvensis. The sequence continues at coordinate 1,058 of CAJHQP010003550.1, forward strand.
AGAAAGAAAGAAATAGTGAAGCCACGTGACCTTTTAACTTGAATATTTCTTGTTTGGAAACTTCTGTCTGACTGACCTTCTCCCTGCCTTCTCTGATATCCTATCATTTAAGGGGGAGATGTAAAGCTAATTTGGACCATTTTTTTGGTTTAGCATATTGGGTTACATATTTACTTAAACAAGTAAATAAAAACCCCAAAAATGAATTTATAAAACACAAAAACTCGTCATTAGAAACCCAAACACAAATTTTTGCTTTGGTGGTGGGATCCACATATGTTGAGGTGGACACCTTAAGAAAAAAGAAATCTCCTTTATTGTAAGATACCAGAGATTTTTTCAGGCTACGTTCGAATTATTGTCACTAATTTTGTATTTAAATTATGCATATATTATTTATTTTATACCACTGTAATATGTGTAATGGGTATATACATATATTATGAAATTTTAAATAGAAATAATAAATGAAGTTTAAATTATTAGAATGCAAAAACTAAATAATATTAAAACACATATATTATACAATTTTGAAAGATGTCACAAAATATACTATTTGAAGAATATTACATCAAAAAGCTAAAATAAGTTATCATTCATCAAAGTTTTTCACATTTGTTTCTTTTTCCACTCATATAAACCTTACATCAACGCTTTCACCGAACAACGATTTACGGTCTCCATGCAATAAAATAAAGCTTTGGCTATGAAATCAATGATAGTTTGAATTTCATAGAAAAATCTTCTATATCTATGTTTTTGTGCTATATGATTTACGACAACAATTTTTTTTGTTTTTTCAATGAAACCATTCTTTCTAAAAGTATACGTAAAAATATGACAGTTTGAATATTTTTGTCAATTTCAAAAACATTAAATTTACTATAGTTTTTGGATTAACTTGTACATATTCCAAACGTATGAAAATATTTAAACTAATTATAAAGAGAAGGTGCAAACCCCGAAGGGATTCTTTTTCTCTATATATTCAAATGGACCGTTAGCAATAAGTTGATATTCGCATGGCTAAATGTGAAGTTAGTAAATTATTTTTGTGATTGCCTTCTGAAAAAAACAAAGTTGTAATTTTTATTGATTACTCGTAATGAAAATTTCACAAATATTTGCAATAATAATAATATACTAGAAACACATTCCCGGGCATGATCACACATAATTTATATTAATTCTAGGTTATTATAGAATTCCATTTGAATATACACAACACATATTTTCATATGTTTTTTAAATATATATATATATATATATTTGAATGCATATCATTTTTAATTAAGACGATCCCTATGAAAATTTTTAAGGGGAATTTTCAAAAATATCACTTTCCTTGTATCACTTTTCATTTTTACCTTCATTAAAGAGACATTTTCAAAAATACCACTTTTTTAAGGGGCAAATTTTTTTTAAATTAATTAGAATCCTAAATTTTAAATTCCTAAACCCTACCCCCACCCTACACCACCACTTAACTCTAAACCCTAAGTATTAGATTAATTGACCCAAGGGTTATAAGTGTGTTTTTTCCTCTTAAAAAACAATGGTAAAAGTGATTAAGGTATTTTTGAAAATTGGTACAAGAAAAGTGGTATTTTTGATAATTTCCAAATATTTAAAGTGTAATTTAATTTTCTATCAATGTATTCACCAAATTACGGTATTTTGTTAAATTTGCATTATGAATATAAAATTTGTAGTATAAGTAATATATGATGTTATTCAAGTTTGTATTACTCAAGCATCTTTTAATAGCAAGTTGTTCGTTAATATGTGAAATGTGTGACAATAGAAATATCAATGAGAAGCAGCAAAAGAGTCTGAAGATGGAACATACTGAACAGTAGTAAGTACTGAAAGTTTTTTTTCTTTTTTTTGAAAAAATAACAAAAGTTTCTATAGATATCGGTCCAAAAAGAGAAGCAACGAAAAACCAAGTTTTGCTGCTTAGAAAGTAATGGTCTCGATATGAAATGAAAACCAAATCGTAGCTACTGATTAGAGAAGAAATGGTAGAGTTATGTTATATTTTTTTCTTCTTCAAATTTAGCAATTAGTCAAGTAGGAGGCATAGAAATGAATTTTGTTCAGACCATTATGAGCTTAAGTTTAGATCAAGGTCATCAATATATCCATATTAATACATAAATTTGCCTAAAGTATGGACCCATGAACCAAGTATAATCAATCCATATAAACTGATCTTAACCATTTTAGATTGGACTATTTATTTATTGCCGTATGAACAACCGTGCAAAACTTATTTGAATAGACTTCTCTTGCCAAACTTTTACGTACGCCCTTCATTTCCAGACCTTGTTGTAATGTTTGGGGAGTAGTTTTCCTAAATATAAAAGCATACATAATCTAATGTGATTGAAAATAAAATCTTCAAAATGATTTAAATAATAAGCAATGCTCATTAATCAAAGAAATAGTCCAATAGAATCCAATAATGAAAACCCTACAATTTTAACATGATATTTGACTCGAAGTAAGTGAAGTTGATAATGATATCTTTGAAACTCCTGAGTAATCCATACATTATTGGGATTACAGATAATTTTTGCTTTCAATAATCCTATTTCTTTTTTTCTCTCTCTAGAACTCGCTCTTCTGAAACAACCTAACAAACAAATGAGTCAAAAATGACCAACCACATCACAAGCATGTCATTTCCTCTCTACCTCGGTGTAAGTCTCTATTCTTGATCTAATTTAAACCAACTCCAATTAGAGAAATAATTGATGGACCAGTCTAAAACCGATCCCTTTTTATATATACTGCAAAAAGAGAATGTCTTCAGTCCTCACCAAGCTCGGGCTTCATCAAAAACACTTAACCTTAGTTTTTTCTGCGGTTGGTGAGGTCTGCCAGAACCAAATTAACACAACTGTCATATAATCTGATGATTAAGCCTCGCTGCTTCTTTCCAAAGTCAATTGCACATTGTATGGGTCACAATGCCTCCATAGTCCTTGCCTTACTTTGCTCCATGCATTCTGGCTTGACAATACAACCCATATACCATCACATGCCAAAATCAAGAACTCATCGTCTTATGTTAGAATAATATGTTGAATCTTTGGGTATGAGATCATAGGTGAATAGAAGCCAGAGAAAGGAATCTTCAGTTCCCAATTCCCAATGGCACGCTGACAGCAAAAACCTAGTTGAAGTAATTGTCCTCAAAGTATGCTCCTAGATCCTTTATCCGCATACGTTCTGATTCCTATGTTGATATGTGATTGAAAGACATGTTTACGAACACTCCTCTCCATCATAGCACTGCACGACAATCTCCACCATTGGCGACCAAAAGATGTCGTCTGTTATGAGAGCGATCAAGGAGGTTGTCTCGGATTAACCACTGACAATGCTTTCATCAACCATTACAAGATCAGCCAAAACAAAAGGTTTCCGGAGAGAGTTATGAAGTTATTGTAGGGAAAATCTGTCCATAATGGAGGACAACTATTGAAATACAAAACACTTGGATGAATAGCCTCATCAAGTTCTGCTTCATGTAACATGATGCCTCCAATCAACCATGGCCATCAAACACTCCACAAAAAGAACTTGATGATGAGAAGTTCAAGGATCAAAGCTTACCTGATAAGTGGTGTATGCAGATGTGTTCATCCTCCAAATAGTGAGATTGTTTCCTTTTAGTTTCAGTAACTTATCTTCTTGTTCAAAGGAGAAGGAGAAGCGTTGGAGGAGCTTTTGCGATCGAAAGCATAGTGACATGATGTCACTGACACACTTTAGAGACAAACTTAATCTGAGATTTCCTAGATTCAAAGCAACAACTAAAAACATCTAAAATGTGAACCAGCGCTTATGGGATTAAAATCACAAAACTAAGATAAAATCTATAATATACATTTAGAATGTAAAAATATGGATATGCTAGAATATGAAAACACATTTTCTAATAGATAAATCCAAATAAATAGTGATGAAATTTTAAGACAATTGACTTACATGAGCGTAGATATCAGATGAGATGAATGGTTTGTCAAAATGTTAGGATTAAAATTCATCTCTCGTCTCCTATCTAGAATGGTCAAATCTTACACATATATGTAAGACAATTATCAGAAAATACGTACCCATAGATTGGTAGATTTTAATCTAGATTAAAATCTCTAAAATACCGTCATTACCTACTCAAAGATAGTAATGAATCATGCGAGTCTCACTGTATCGTTGGAGGATAATTCAATGTATAATACTTCAATCTCAGTTACATGGCTTTGATTTGAGAACAAATTAAATATGGAAAGTTACAAACCAGATTGTGTGTCTTTTGAAGTCAAAGAAAATTTTCATAATCAAAATTTACCTTTTCTTTAGACTTGACTACATGGCTTAGTTCAAGACCTTTGAAGATATGTATCGTCTGATATATTTTGTGTGGCTAATAAAACGATTGAATTAGTTAGACTGAATAAAGTTAATGCAAATAGTTTTATTTTAGGGTTTTTTCGATTGGAAAACAAAGAGACATAAGCAAGTAAAATAAGTATAAGCTATTCTTAGTTATAAGTCTTCTGGGAAGTCTTCTAATGTCTTCTTGTTAGAAGACTTATAATTAAGTTTTCTGGAAAGTCTTCTAACAAGAAGACGTTAGAAGACTTTCCAGAAAACTTATAGTTACGTCTTTTGAGAAGTCTTCTAATGTTTTCTTGTTAGAAGACTTATAATTAAGTTTTCTGGAAAGTATTCTAACAAGAAGACATTAGAAGACTTTTCAGAAGACTTATAATTAAGTATTTAGGAAAGTCTTTTAATGTTTTCTTGTTAGATGACTTATAATTAAGTTCTTGCATCTTTATTAAATATTTCTTCTGGTGTCTTCTAACTTGTTATGTTCTTATATACAAACATAAAACATCAAAGTCAAAAAATTAATCCAGAAGACTTTCAGGGAAGTCTTCTATCACTAACTAAAAACATTAATAAACATATTTGATAACCTCTAAATTATCACCAATAAAGTTATGAATTTCATTTAAGATCCCAAATATTATTTAAAACACATGAGTTAACAATAAAATTTTAAAAATTCATTTTAAATTTGAAAAAAATGAAAGTCTTTTCTGTGAGTTTTAGAGATTCAAAGAGAGTTTAACATAAGAACATGATGAACAAACCGAAGAACATGAGAGAGAGGAGAGGTTTTGTGTATGTAGAAACAAGAGAGAATGAAACTTGTTTGCTTGCATTCTTTGGGATACATGCAACTATATTTATAGCCAATACACTTAGTGGCTTAGGAAAACATGGAAAATAAAATAAGATGGTTTGCACCATGAAACAAGGCTACCAAGAAACATGGAGATGGTATGAGTGGACTTCTCCATAAAGCAAGGAACCATAAACCATGGAGTGAGGCAATATGAGTGTTTTGTTCCATTTAGCCATTTACCACTTGCATGCTCTTGTTTAACCTTTCTCTTCCATGAGATTAAATTCTCTTATTCCTTGTATTGCTTCATTATTCATGTCAACACTCCCCCTCAAGCTTGACCATAGGGATTGGTCGAGCTTGGAAGCCATGAAGCATTCCCTCATTAAAAACTTAGCTAGGTAAAACCTCTTGGGAGAAAACCCAAGCTAAGGAAAAAGAGTAGAACACTTCATGGAGGGGAGATCAGTGACATGTGAGGTCTATGAGTCCAAGCTTTGGATGAATGAACTCACAAACCTTAGTACTTGCCGCCTTGGTGAATATATCAGCTAGCTGGTCTTCACTTCTTGTATAGCATGGTAGGATGATCCTCTGTTCCACAGCTTGTCTCACCTTATGACAGTCAACCTCAATGTGTTTGGTTCTTTCATGAAACACATTGTTGGATGCTATGTGTATTGCAGCTTGATTATCACAATGCATTGTGATTGGCGATGATGTCTCCATACCCAAATCATTGAGTAGGTTCCTGATCCAAATGAGCTCACTAGTGAGCTTCCTCATTGCTCTATATTCTGCTTCAGCACTTGAGCAAGATACCACTTTCTGCTTCTTGCTCTTCCACGTTACCAAATTGCCTCCAATAAAGGTACAATAGCCTGTTGTTGATCTTCTATCCGTTCTATCTCCAGCCCAATCAGCATCACAATATCCCACTATCTCTGTGTTCTTGTTGCAACCCATCCAAACTCCTTGACCGGGTGCTTCTCTTAGATACCTTAGAATCCTTTCCACCATGTTCCAATGGTGAATCTTGGGAGCTTGCATATACTGGCTAACTTGGTTGACTGCAAAGCACACATCTGGTCTAGTGATGGTGAGGTAGATGAGTTTCCCAACCATCCTTCTATATTGCTTAACATCTTCATAGGGCTTGTCTTCAATCTCCCCCTCACGCATCACCTTATAGCCATCTTCTAGTGGAGTCTTGGCTACTTTCCCACCTAGATTACCTGCCGCATTTAACAAATCAAGTGTGTACTTCCTTTGGGACAGAAACAGTCCATCTTTAGATCGACATATTTCAATCCCTAGAAAGTACTTTAGCTCACCCAAGTCTTTGATATCAAATGAGGATTTAAGAAAGACTTTCGTTAAGGAAATACCTTCCTTATCACTACCAGTGATGATGATATCATCCACATATACAAGGATCACTACAATTCCTTGTTGGCTGGTGAGAGTGAAGAGTGTGTGATCAGCTTCAGATTTTACAAAACCTCTTCCATTCAGGGTGGTGCTGAGCTTGTGATACCAGGCCCTTGGTAATTGTTTTAAGCCATAGATGGCTTTCTTCAATCTAAGAACATTTCCAGGTTTGACAAGATGTTCTAGACCAGGGGGTGGTCTCATATATACTTCATCTTCAAGTTCTCCTTGTAGGAAAGCATTTTTAACATCCATTTGCCATAGATCCCACTCCAAGTTAACTGCCAAAGATAGGATGATCCTTATGGTGTGTAGTTTGGCGACTGGTGCAAAAGTATCAAGGTAGTCTTCCCCATAGGTCTGCGTGAAGCCCCTTGCTACTAGTCTTGTTTTGCGCCTCTCCACTGTACCATTCGCATTGTACTTGATTGTGAAGATCCAACGACTTGTTACAGCTTTCTTGTCTTTGGGAAGCTCCACTTCATACCAGGTATCATTGATAATCATTGCATTTGTTTCTCTTCCAACTGATTCTCTCCACTCCTTATGTTCCATAGCTTCCTCATAAGACCTTGGAGTGTATTCCTGGTCTAGTTCTCCAATGAACACAACATGTTCTTGAGGATACTGAGCTAGGGAACACACAGCTTGGATAGGATGTGCTACTGCCTGGGAATTAAAGTACACCCTTGGTTGTTTGATTCTGGTACTCCTCCTTAGTGGTGGTTGAGCTTCCTCCGCATCATATGAAGCTTGAGTTTCATTTAACACTGGCTCTTCTTGTTCTTGTTGCTCAGCTTGATCAGGAGATTCAGCTTGTTCTTGTTCTTGTTCTTGTTGCTCAGCTTGTGGCTCAGCCTGATTTTCATTGCCCCCCTCATGATCAAGGTGAGGAACTCCAAGCTCATTAATACTTGACTCGGTTTCAGTATGTGGTGTTGGGTCCCTCCTGGTGTCCTTTGGTTCAGTTTCCATCCTTGCTTCAGGCATACTGACCCCAAGACTTTCCATCACACGCCTAAGATTGTTTGCTCTATCAGAGGCTGATTGGGATAGATTTTCCAGCTCATCCCAAATTTTGTCATTATAATACCCTCTTGATTCTACAAACTTCACATCCCTAGACACCATGACTCTCCTAGTCTCTGGCGCATAGCATTTGTATCCTTTTTGGTTTGGGGAGTACCCAATGAACATTGCCCTTGTACTCTTAGCCTCTAGCTTGTTCCTTTGCTCTCCTGGTATCAAAACAAAACAAAGACACCCAAACACACGCATGTGATCTATAGAAGGTCTGGTTTTGTTGAGTACCTCAAATGGAGAGTGATCCTGTAGGATTCTGGTGGGAATTCGGTTAATCAAATAACATGCCGTCAACACTGCATCTCCCCAAAATATTTTGGGTACACTCGTATGAAACATCATGCTCCTGGCAACCTCCATAAGGTGTCTATTCTTTCTCTCAGCTACACCATTCTGTTGAGGTGTGTATGAGCAGCTGGTTTGATGGATCACCCCATGCTTTGCTAAGTGTTGTTTAAATGCATTGCTTGTGTATTCTCCTCCATTATCTGATCTAAAAATTTTTATCTTGCCATTGAAATGGTTAGACACATAACTCTGAAAATTTATAAAAGCTTCTAAGACCCTATCCTTTGATTGCAACAGTGTGATCCATGTGTATTTAGACTTCTCATCTATGAATGTCACAAAGTATCTATGATGATCTCTAGATGCACAAGGAGCAGTCCAAACATCAGAGTGAATAAGGTCGAAGCAGTTTTCATAAATAGTACTTGATTTAGGGAACACATTTTTGCAATGTTTGCCTAAGATGCAAGCCTCACAATCACTTTTAAAAGAAATACTAGGAAGCATGATGTTCAAGGCACGAGAATGGGGATGTCCTAATCTAGCATGCCACATTACATCCTTAGGGAAATTAAAATTTGAATTTAAAGCACAAGATAAATCGGTTACAGGCTTAGTGCCTTCAAGCAAGTACAAGTCTCCCTTTGTCACACCTTTGCCAAGAACCCTACTAGTTTCAATATCCTGAAAGTAGACATCATTAGGAGTGAAGGTAACCTTGCAATTCAAATCATTAGTTGCTCTCTTAACTGATAATAGGTTGGATGTGAAACTAGGCATGTAAAACGCTTTAGAATCTTTTTCAAATAACCTAAGATCACCTATCCCTTTAATTTGCACTCTTTCTCCATTAGCTATCATAACATTTCCTAAGGCAGGAACAATATTTTTAATCAAGTTTAGATCACTAATCATGTGGTGACTAGCTCCTGAATCTATAACTAATGGTTTTGTAAATTCAGAACCAGCTAAGGCATTCAAGGAGATACCACTATCTGAAGTATGTAAAGAGGTACCAAGTGTGTTACCAGAGTTGTCTTTGAGGATTTTGATGAGAGCTTCAATGTCAGAGCGCTTGATGACTTCATCCTGAGTTGTCCTCAAGGTTGAGCAGCTACTGGTTCCTGGAGTAGATGGCTCACGCATATCACCAGAGAAGTTGGCTCTTACATCATTGTAAGGAGTCCTGAACTTCTGAGGCTTGAGGTGAGGATGGAGAAGCCAGCACTTGTCCTTCCCATGACCCTTCTTCTTGCAATGGTCACAAATCCACACCTTCTTGTCTTCAGCTTTAAAGTAACCTTTGTTTGCAACTCCTTCCGCTTGGTTTGCTAATATCAAGTTGCTTTTGCCTCCAAAGAGACCTACTGAGCCTTGCTCCTTCTGGATTTGAGCACAAACCTCTTCTAGTGTTGGTAGCTTCTCAGCCCGGAGCATGTGTTTGATGAGATCATTGTACCCTTGGTTTAGAGTAAGAAGCAAGGCAAATACCTTGTCTTGTTCTCTCCTATCATTAAGGGCGGTTGGATCCACGGTGTGTGGCCTCAGCATTTCTAACTCAGCCCACAATGCTCTGAATTTGCCAAAGTGTTGATTGAAGTCCATGCTCTCTTGGTGAAGTGAGTTGATAGCCTTCTTGACTTCAAAGACTCTACTTAGGTTTGAAATGTTGCCGTACACCGTTTTCAGTATATCCCACAACTCTTTGGAGCTCTCACAATAAGAGTAAGCTGCTAAAATAGATGGTTCCAGGCTGTTTTGAATGATGGACGTCACCATGAAGTCCTCCTGACTCCATTTGCCATCAACAGTCGCTGCCATCTTCACACCATCTTCATCTTGGATGGTTTTTGTTGGGGCTTCTCCAACAGAAACATGTTCCCATAAGCCCCTACCTCCAAGTGCTGTCTTGACTAGTCTAGACCACAATAAATAATTATCGCCAGTTAAGGTTACTGGAATAGCCACGAGTTTTGAGTTCTCCATCTTGAATCTTCTTTGCGGAAGTATGAACGAGAGGAATAGGTAAAATAGAGTAAGTTTGCGGAAGCAATGAAATAGAATAGGGAGAATAAGATTTCAGGAGCTTTTAATGCTCTGATACCATGTGAGTTTTAGAGATTCAAAGAGAGTTTAACATAAGAACATGATGAACAAACCGAAGAACATGAGAGAGAGGAGAGGTTTTGTGTATGTAGAAACAAGAGAGAATGAAACTTGTTTGCTTGCATTCTTTGGGATACATGCAACTATATTTATAGCCAATACACTTAGTGGCTTAGGAAAACATGGAAAATAAAATAAGATGGTTTGCACCATGAAACAAGGCTACCAAGAAACATGGAGATGGTATGAGTGGACTTCTCCATAAAGCAAGGAACCATAAACCATGGAGTGAGGCAATATGAGTGTTTTGTTCCATTTAGCCATTTACCACTTGCATGCTCTTGTTTAACCTTTCTCTTCCATGAGATTAAATTCTCTTATTCCTTGTATTGCTTCATTATTCATGTCAACATTTTCGATATTGTCGTAGAAGATTTTCGTGAAAGTCTTCTAAGAGAAAAATTTCGTGAAAGTCTTCCCAAAGAAGACTTTGCTGGAAGTCTTCCATTCAGATTATTTTTGCAATTGAAAATTTATAAAGAAGACTTTCGTGGAAGTCTTCCAACTTTTTTTTGTTGACAAAAAAATTTAGGAAGACTTCTCTGGAAGTCTTCTTGGATAAACATGTTAGTTTTGCAATTGATCTATTTGTGTCAGATATTTGACTTTTTACAGAAGACTTTCCGGTAAGTTTTCCAACGGAAGACTTCCATGGAAGTCTTCTCAACTTTTATATTAAGTATGCTTATGGTCCGCGGAAGTATGTGTATGTTACTTTTTCAATTGACTATATTTGAATTTTGTTGAGAAGATTTTTAGGGAAATCTCATTCTTTTTTTAATTTAGTCACACTAATGCACAAAAAGAGAAAGCACAGATGACTAAGTTTTCTTCCATGAAAGTCGTTACTTTATGATTAACCAAAATCATGGAATAAAAAAACTCTTTTGAAGGTTAATTATTCAAATGAAATGTTTACTTTTTGTTAAATTGAAAACTAACAACAGAACAGATCATAGTTTTACGTTACGACTGATATCATTTTTATATTTGATGTGAATGATTTAACACAGTTTAATTGATGAAATATTGTAATGTAACTGAATTGGAGAAAGAGTGAGACTAATGAGTATGATTTAATACAATTTACTTGATGAAAATATTGTAGTGTAACTGAATTAAAGAAAGAATGAGACTAAGTACACGAACCAGCAACAATAACATTGCAAGGGGGAGAATACATAGTCCTCCGTGCTTTCTCTTTTTGTGCATTAGTGTAACCGAATTTAAGAAAGAATGAAACTAACTAAAGAAAACAACGACAATGACATTACAAGGGGAGAAAACCTGTTCCTCTGTGCTTTCTCTTTTTGACAGTTTTGTGCACTAAAACAAGAGACCCTTTATGGGTTCACAAGTCTCTTTCATTGGTTGAGAAGTCTCAGAAAATTCAATGCACAAACTAATTTGAAGTTTGGCAAAATCATATATCAGGAAAACATAATAATAAAGTGTTAGATTTACGCATATGTATAGAATTATATTTTAAAATGTTGTAGAAATCGGACCGGATAGAGCAGGATCGCAGCTAATAATTTGAGAAATAGTGCAATAAATGGAACACCGGATTTAACGTGGAAAACCCCAAAGGAGAAAAACCACGGACAAGGTAGAAGAATTTATTCCGAGGAAAATAATAGGAGTTACAACCTCTCTATTATAACGGAGAAAACAATAAATAATTCTCTCGTTATAACAGGAGAAAAATATCCAAACTCTCTAAATAATTTTCTCTCAACCCGATCCCAAATACCCGCAAGAAATTATCTCAAGAAAAAAAAATTAAAAAAAACTTTTTTTTTTCTCTCCTCTCTCTCACGCTCTTCTTCTTCCTCTTCTTTTCTTCTGTGATTTTTTTTTTTGTGTTTTGGGATGGATGAACTGATTTCACCATGGCTCTCCTTTTATAGGGATGGAGAGGAGGTTGGTGAGCTCACCATCTTTGACAAAACCATTGTCTAAAATGGTGGCTGCCCAACATCACCGGCCAACCTACCATCACCGGCCAACCTACCATCACCGGCCACCCATGAGAAGCACGTGTTTTAACAATCTCCCACTTGAAGATTTGATTGAGGATCAATCGGATCTTCACACCATTCTTTCTACCTTGTCATCTCATGTTGCTTACATTTCCATCAGGCCACAAGAGGATCGACACCAAATAAATTTGTCAGTAGTGACTGCTTTCGTCAGAAAATCTGCTACGTTTTCTTTCGTATGAATTTTCTGCATATCCACTGTTCCCTCTTCCACTTTCTCACGAACGAAGTGATACTGGAATCGTATGTGCTTGGTTTTTGAATGAAAGGCTGGATTCCTTGCAAGATGCACGGCACTCTGACTGTCACAAAAAAGAGAAATTGTCTCTTGTTTGTGCCCGAGTTCCTCCATCACCATCTTCAACCACATTGCCTCATTACTAGCTTGTGTAGCTGCTATATATTCTGCTTCAGTTGTTGATGTCGCTACAATTGATTGTAGTTTTGAAACCCAACTTACAGATCCGCTAGCAAGTGCAAACACATATCCCGTTGTGGATTTGCTCTTATCCAAATCTCCTGCATAATCTGAATCAACATAGCCTCTGACAACAAAGTCTGATCCTCCATAACATAATGCAACATCCGAGGTACCCTTAATATATCTTAGGATCCTCTTAACGGCATTCCAGTGCTCTTTACCAGGGTTCGCCATGTACCGACTTACTACTCCCACTGCTTGTGCAATGTCAGGTCGTGTACAAATCATTGCGAACATTAAGCTACCCACTGCTGATGCATACGGTACTCGAGACATTTCCATCCTTCCTTCTTCACTGCTAGGACTCATACTGGAGGATAACTTGAAATTAATAGGAAGTGGGGTAGAAACTGGCTTACAATCTTGCATGTTGAACCTTCGCAAGATTTTCTTCAAATAATTCTTCTGTGAAAGCCAAATCTTCCTATTATTTCTGTCTCGGTGAATTTGCATCCCTAGAATCTTGTTTGCTGGTCCCAAGTCCTTCATCTCAAACTCCCTAGCCAACTGAGCCTTCAATTCATTGATACGATCATTGTTGGGGCCTGCTATCAACATGTCGTCTACATACAGCAGTAATGTAATGAACTCTCCTTCACCAAACCTCTTGAAATATGCGCAAGGGTCTGCATGGAGTCTGCTGTATCCAAGGCTCATAATGAAGGAATCAAATCTCTTGTACCAACATCTTGGCGCCTGCTTTAGACCGTACAGAGATTTGTTTAACCTGCAAACCAAGTTCTCTTTTTCTTTTTCTTCAAAACCTTCTGGTTGGAGCATGTAAATTTCTTCCTCGATCTTTTTATCTTCTGTGAAGATAAAATCCCTGCTGATTATAACCTTGTGGGCAGTGGGATCCCACAGGCGATACCCCTTCACTCCATCAGCATATCCCAAGAACAAGCACCTTCTAGATTTTGGATCTAGTTTTGTAGTTTCTTGGGTATTGTACATCACGTACACTGGGCTCCCAAATATATGGAGGTCTGAATAATCTACTGGCTTCCCTGTCCACATCTCCATCGGTGTCTTCAACTCAATTGCAGTTGATGGCGACCGATTTATCACATAACAGGCGGTGTTGACTGCTTCTGCCCAAAACTTCTTCTCTAAGCTTGCAGCTCCCAACATTGCTCTTGTTCTTTCTAACAGAGTCCTGTTCATCCGCTCTGCCACTCCATTTTGTTGAGGAGTGTATGATGTAGTGAACTGCCTTTTGATGCCCTCTGCTTTACAGAATTTGATAAATGCATCACTAGTGTATTCACCTCCATTATCTGACCTCAAACACTTGATCTTCTTTTCAGATTCAAGTTCCACCCGTGCTTTGAAAACTTTGAAGACTGAAAACACATCCGCCTTACTCTTGATAGGATACACCCAACATCTCCTGGAGTAGTCATCAATGAAGGACACAAAGTACTTCGCTCCTCCTAGTGATTTAACTGGTGCTTGCCACACATCAGAGTGAACCAATTCTAGAACCTCTTTACTTCTAGAATTTGATGTGTTAAACTTCAACCGATGCTGCTTGCTTGTTACACAATGCTCACAAAAGGGTAGTGATACCTTTGTGAGACCCGGAAGTAACTTCTTCTCTGCAAGAATTTTCATGCCTTGTTCAGACATATGCCCAAGTTTCTGATGCCACACCATTGTAGCCTTCTCACCGAAACTGCTTGAAGCAATGGATGCTTCTGATTCTGACAGAGTTTCTCCTTTTAACATGTATAACTTCGCAGCTATCTTCTCTCCTTTCATAAGCACAATTGCTCCTCTAATTACTTTTAGAGTTCCATTCTCGACTTCAACTTTGCAACCAAGATCATCAAGTTGCCCCATAGATAATAAATTCTTCTTCAGGCCTTCCACGTGTCGCACCTCATGAATAGTACGAATTGTACCATCATACATCTTCAGTTGAATGGATCCAGTGCCAACAATCTTAAGTTCAAGATCATTGCAACTGTACACAGATCCTCCACAGATAGGTTCATATTGATGGAACCAATCTCTTCTAGAGGTCATGTGATATGTAGCTCCTGAGTCGAACAACCATATATCAGCGAACCTTCTCCTGTTTTCGCTTGAAATTGCTGCTTCACAACACATGGCTATTCCATTATCTGAAGTGTTTGCAACATTTCCTTGAGGGTTGGAATTCTTTAATTCCCAACAATCCTTCTTCAAGTGACCCTTCTTGCCACAGTGGTAGCATTTATAAATCTTCTTACTTCTTGACTTTGATCTACCATGTTTGTGACTCCCACTTGAGCCATGCTCCATTGATCTTCCTCTCATCACCGTCAATGCCTCCACTTGTGGAGTTTCTCGTCTGTCTTCCTTACTTTTGCGCCGACTTTCTTCTTCCAGAACCGCAGCTGCAACATCGTCAAAGACTAGACTGTCGGTGGAGACATTATTTGTTAAGTTGATGATGAGTTGATCATATGAATCTGGTAGACTTTGAAGTAGAAGCTCAGCACGCTCCTGTGATTCTACTTTATAGCTCAACGAAGTGAGTTGAGAAAATAAAGTATTCAAGGTGTTGATGTGCTCCGTCACTGAAGTAGATTCCGTCATCCGTAGAGTATAAAGCTTCCTCTTAAGGAAAATTTTGTTGTGCAGCGACTTGGCCTCGTACAATTTTGCAAGGTGATCCCATATCTCCTTTGCAGACTTCTTCTCCTCAATGCTTGACAACACTCCATCTGCAAGTGCAAGGTGAAGATTTGCAATAGCATTCCCGTCCATCTCGTTCCATTTATCATCATCCGTGTATGTAGCCGGCCTTTCACTAATGGCCGCTAAGCAGCTATCTTTCCTCAAAATAGCCTTCATCTTCAACTTCCACAGCGCAAAATTGCTGCCGTTGAATTTTTCGATCTCAAATTTTGCCGCCATTGCTTCTTCCAGAATAACGGAACCAGGCTCTGATACCACTTGTTGTAGAAATCGGACCGGATAGAGCAGGGTCGCAGCTAATAATTTGAGAAATAGTGCAATAAATGGAACACCGGATTTAACGTGGAAAACCCCAAAGGGGAAAAACCACGGACAAGGTAGAAGAATTTATTCCGAGGAAAATAATAGGAGTTACAACCTCTCTATTATAACGGAGAAAACAATAAATAATTCTCTCGTTATAACAGGAGAAAAATATCCAAACTCTCTAAATAATTTTCTCTCAACCCGATCCCAAATACCCGCAAGAAATTATCTCAAGAAAAAAAAATTAAAAAAAACTTTTTTTTTTCTCTCCTCTCTCTCACGCTCTTCTTCTTCCTCTTCTTTTCTTCTGTGATTTTTTTTTTGTGTTTTGGGATGGATGAACTGATTTCACCATGGCTCTCCTTTTATAGGGATGGAGAGGAGGTTGGTGAGCTCACCATCTTTGACAAAACCATTGTCTAAAATGGTGGCTGCCCAACATCACCGGCCAACCTACCATCACCGGCCAACCTACCATCACCAGCCACCCATGAGAAGCACGTGTTTTAACATAAAATTCAAACACACAAAAGAATCACCAACTATATTAAAAAAATAGATATTTTGTCTTTCAATGACTAGTCCAAACTTGCAAAATAAATTATGTCACATCCCCCATATCACATCAATTTCACAAACATTCTAATGATCCGTTTAATGTTTGACCAAAGTTGAAATGGATAGCAGTTTAACTATAGTTATACCCTATGAAAGATCATACACTTAGAAGAAAGTTTAACTGAGGAATTAATAATCTTATCATCATTGTAATTCAAATTATACAAAAATGATATTGGAAAACAAAAGATTTTCCCTTGAGTTATTCATAAGAAGAGAAGAAGAAAACAATAATTATTTTATGATTATAAGCCTTACACAATTAAAAAGAGAATACAACTTGGTTTTCAAAAAAAAAAGAAGAGAGTTGAATAGAATCTATATTTAAACCCTTCAATTAACTTATAACTCATTATACAAGTAACTAGTAAAGGGTCTCCAAAAGAGCATCCATTTGCCCTTGTTCGTCCAAGTGTGGAACATTGGAGTACTCTCATGTTACTGTAAATGATAAGAAACATTTCAAATGTTATTCTACAATTGAGAATTGTATGTGTTATGAGGATTCAAGTAATATATATATATATATATATATGTGCTTGACAATACTTTTTGTATTATACATTAGAAAAAATTCATTAATCTGTATATTATACCTTCTCTAAAACTTGGAACGATCAACTGAGTAAAACCATTACTAAACGCTTGTTTAGACCACTAAACAAGCAATGTCGATGCCAAGGTCTAGAAGAAAAAACAAGAGTGTGTAATAAAAGAGAGATTTTTTTCTTATTTATAAATTTCCACGAACCAATACATAAAGGTAATCGTTAAATGGGCCTAAGATATTGGGCTGACCTCTAATATAAGCCTCCTTATTTTATGGATTTTTCTTTTTACGGTGAACAAGAGTAAATGAAGTTTCTGATGGAAGCAAGCAGAGATTGAGCCTTGGAGTGATCACCGAGCTCAGAACTGAGAACATCGCCGTCGTTAAAACGCTCAACCACATCCACACCCTTCTCCTTCATCAACTTCGCCACGTCTCTCTGCCTATCTATCATCGGATCCACTCCTCCTCCACTCACCATCACCTTCCATCCCAACAGTCCGATTTTCTCCATATTGTCCGGTCCATCTCCCACCGTAGGATTAGAATACTCGTGATCCCGGTTAGCTCCGACAGGGAGACAAAGCTCCCAGCAAGCGTCTAGGACAGCAGCAAGTGGATCGTCCACGTGTCTGAGCTCAGACTCGCACCGCTCTTCGCCGCCGAAGAAGGGATGGTGTAAGATCAACCCACGGATACGTAACGGAGCAAGTAGATTACCGACTCGGTGTCCGACGTTGTAGGCCAAGTTACCACCGGCGTTTGACCCCATGAGGTACACGTTGGAGAGATCGGCGTTAGATTTGATCCACTCCTCCTCGTCGGAGTTTCTGATAAACCTCAGAGCATCCACTCCGTCGTGGTACGCCGCCGGGAGTCTGTGCTCGGGAGCTAGACGGTACGAAGGAGACGCGACGACCACGTTGAGCTCAAGGGCCATAAGGTTGCAGAAGTCGTTGAAGAGCTTTATGTCGACGCTGCAGATGACGAAGCCCCCGCCGTGGTAGTAGACGACGAGAGGGAGTTTTTGAGATGAAACTAGTGCGGAGGTGGGGACGTAGACACGCATCCACGTGGAGTTTGAGTGGCTTACCGTTACGGTGATGTCTTTGGACACGACGGGGTTTTGCGGGGAGGGATCAGGTGTGGCGGGGGCGCAGGGGAGTCTGGTGGGGTAGCGAGTGATGGAGCCATCTTGGTTCTTTATGATGCCCATGTAAGCGTAAGGATCAGAGGCTGGAGATGGTTTCGACATATCTGTTGTTTTCTCATGTGTTTGAAACTGATTCTTCTGTCCTGTCCTGTCCTGGTTTTATTGGCAAAAATATACTATTAGTAATTAAATATTTGAATTTCTTTTTTTTTGTGTCAAATATATTTGATTTTTTTTTATCTTGAAAGCTTGAATATATATATTACGAATTACCGTGTAAAATTTGACTTTATTTCCTGAAAAGCTTGAATGATGGTCTAATGTTTTGTTTAATGGGTCCGAAAGTTACCTAATTGAATTAATTATTTTCGTAATTATTGTAAGAAATTGGATTTGAGTTGAGAAAAAAAAAAACTCTTTTGAAGGTTAGTTACAGTCAATGAAATGTTTTCTTTTTGTTAAAATGAAAACTGACAACAGATAGTAGTTTTAGGTTAACACTGATATCATTTTTACATGATGAAAATATTTTAATGCAACTCAAAGTGGAGAACTACAAAACAACGACAATGACATTGCAAGGGGGTGAAAACTTTAGTTCTCTGTGCTTTCTCCTTTTGTGCACTAAAACAAAACAACTTTCTTGGTTCACAAGTCTCTTTCGTTGGTTCAGAAGTCGCAGAAAATTCAATGCACAAAACTAATTTAAAGTTTGGCAAAATCATAAACATAAAGATAATAAAGCGTTAATGTACTATAATTAAAAGCTTTAGATTTACATATATATATATATATATATATATATATATATAGAATCGTGTTTATAAATTACCAGCTATACTAAAAAGTATAGAGAAGTTGCAAAAATACATAAATGTATGTCACTTTTGGTTCTCTATGACTTGTTCAAACTTGCGAGATACATTGTGTTTACATCCTCTAGATCACATCAATTTCACAAAGCATTATGCCGATCAGTTTACTCATTTCCGCCTTGGCCACCACCGCAACCAAATCTTCTTTGCGCTGGTGCTCGCTCTAGAAGTTTATGCAACTCCTTACTAACTCCTTAGATATCTATCTTATTAAAACTGTAGTACCTTTTGGTATGTTTGGAAACAAGGATAGCAGTATTAAAAATATATTGTTTGGAAACAAAGATAACAATATTAAAAAATATATTGTTTGGAAACAAAGATAGCAATATTAAAAAATATATTGTTTGGAAACAAAAATAATATCCATTACATCGCATATGTAAACAATATATACTATTTTCAAATTTGATTTCCATATATGAACGAAACGTAATAAATTTTGACAATTTAGATAAGCACTTATTGATTTATGTAAAACCAAAGATTTTGTGTGTTACAATATCTTTTTGCTTTCAATATCACGTTTTACAAAAGCAACAAATAGAAAAACAAATATTTACAGTAAGCTTGAAAATGGAATATTCTAACCTTTATACCCTATAATATCGCCTAAAAATCTAGCAAAATTTAATAACTGGACGAAATATAAGCCCTATTAAATAGCATATCAACATCACGTTTGTGACAATATCTTTTTGCCTTCAATATCACGTTATACAAAAGGAATAAGTAGAAAAACAAATATTTACAATAAGTAGAAAAACAAAAACAAATATCATAAGTATCACTTGGGCCTCGATTGATATTGTTTTGGGCCTCGATTGATATTGTTTTGGCCATCACTTTCAAAATTTTATTTCATTGTATGTCCATTTTAAACAATCAAAAGCATTTATTAATAACCCACTTAAGTATATCTATACTATTAAAATAGAAGTCATGACTTCTTTCATGTGTGATATTTCATTTTGGACCATCTACTAGAAAATCATCACATTTAATTGTCTTATCATTTATTTTCTTATAAATACCACATTAAATTCCACATTGCCAACAACTTTTAGATAAATAAAACACGTCTATACTTTAAGAACATAACTAATTTATATTACTTTTTTTTTTTTTTGCTAAAGTAATTTATATTACTTTTTTTTTTGTGAAACACAAACCTGTCTATATTACATAAATCGTGACTTCTATATTGTCAACACATACATCGTATGACTTCAAATCAAGTTTATCCTAGGTTTACTTTATCAGTTGTTTACTGTATTCTACTACATAAAGCATAAAGGGACATATAGGATGGTATAAATCGGCCATAAACGACCATGCTTTTTGTTTAACTAATAGTGTTTTGTTTTAAATTTGGTATGAATCTTGTGGCCATAAACGACCATGCTTTTTATGTTACTTATATTGCTTTGTTTTAAATTAGCTTCCTCGTGTCATGTGTTAGTCTTTTTAGTGGAGATTGTGTTAACATGCACAAGTCAAAAGTATTCTATTTATAAATAATAGTTACATTTTTGTAAATCTTTGCAGTGTGCACTTGAAGAAGATGAAGATGAAGATGGTGGACTTTTCAATAATAAAGTAAGAATTATTGCATTAATAATATGAAAATATTCTTCTAAACTTAAACAGTATTTCGCCTACATAAAAAAAAGATCGACTAAAATTATTATACAAGAATTTAGGTCTTTATAACCACTTTTTGTTAACTATTCAGTTAATATCAATGAAAATCTTTTTTTTGAAAAAGAAAAAGAATATCAAAAAAATCTCTTACCGTAGTTACAGATTAAAGGTATATTCTTTTACCTTAAAT
The DNA here is from genome assembly GCA_905132765.1 of Moricandia arvensis. Taxonomy (NCBI): domain Eukaryota; kingdom Viridiplantae; phylum Streptophyta; class Magnoliopsida; order Brassicales; family Brassicaceae; genus Moricandia; species Moricandia arvensis. The sequence continues at coordinate 21,776 of CAJHQP010003550.1, forward strand.
AATATTTGGTATATTCTTGAAAAGCAAACTAAATATTATAACATAATCATAAAATATCTTTCAAATATTTTGTTATATCCATATATATTGATCTTTTTATTCTTAATTCCCTAATTATCACTATTCTTTTATCTATAAATAATAGCATATGTATCAAACTCTCCACCATCATTTGATAAAAATATTTGATAACACTAATTAGTATAAAAAATCAATGGGATCTGATAAGTTCTATCAACTGAAAAAAATTATAGGTATTTTTTTTTTCCAATGTAAAATATTGTACATATTGTAAATCATAAAAATCATATGAACTCATTTTTTGATCTCTATGAATCAGCTAATCAAACTAAAAACTAATTAACTTTAACCCGGTATGACTTAAATAGATAAACCTTTTTTATTTTTAACACATTATATTTACAAAATGTTTTGAATAGTATTTTTTTTAATGATTTCTGATTTTAATTAGTGAAATATTACAAGTGTTACTAAATAGGATATAAAATAAATTATGATCTATAATAAATGAAAAACATATCAAATCCAAAACAATGAAAATTTATGTTTTTATTAGCATATATGTATTTATACACACACCATTCAAATTGTATGTTTATAAAAAAATATACTTGGAAAATGGTAATTTGTAAAAAATATCAAATGCCATATAATTTATCTAAAATACCGCTTTATTTAAAAAATATATCAATAACACACGTTATCAAGAAATAAAATTTCCAAACAATTAAAAATATGAATAACCATAATTGTAAAATATAAAAAGTAAAAATAATACCCGCGCGGTTGCGCGGGTCAAAGTCTAGTGTTGAGTTACAGTATATATCATAAATATATTAAGACACATATTTTGTTTTAATGGGCCTTTAACATTGTTATAACAAACTAATAATGTAATACATAAATATACAATTAATTCAGTCTATGATATTATTGCTAAATGAACTATTGATAAGTATCATGTCAAAATATTTTATTATTTTGTTTATTGAGAAAATATTATTTTCTTTTATTATATTGTCCATAAAAATCATATTTTCTCTTTAATAAATTACTTATGAACACCTCTATAAAAAAGTTAGATTTATATTACATTACAAAAACATATCACTCCAAAAATATATCTCCCTTTTGACAAATTACTTATGAACACCTCTATAAAAAAGTTTAATTTATATTACATTACAAAAAACATATCACTCCAAAAATATACCCGCCCTTTCCAAGGGCGGGTCAAAATCTAGTAATACATTATGTTTACATATTTATCATCAAATCGTGAGGTAATCATTTGTGATATTATTTTTATGATTGCAATAATAAGAGAATACAATGTAGTTGTCAAAGAAAAGAAAAGAATACAATCTGTATTTAAAACCCTTCAATTATCGTATAGCTCATTATACAAGTAAATTGGCTCCAAAGGAGCATCCATTTGCCCTTGTTCGTCCAAGTGTGGAAGAACATTGGAGAACTCTCATGTATAAATGATAAGAAACATTATTCTACAATTAAAAATATTACATGTCTGATGAAGATTTAAGTATAACTAAAATACTTTAAACGTTTTATTGAATTCATGTTTAACAATACTCTTTGTATTATGCTTAATAATTATTATAAATCTCTTTTCATTAATATATATATATATAATTTGCCTTGTGTAAAACTTGAGTAAAATCATATATAAACTGTTATTAAAGACCACTAGACAGGTAGGCCTTTCACAACAATGGAGAATATAAATGTCAATGCCAAGTTCCAGGAGAGAAACCGAGAGATGTCTAACAAAAGACACAGCCTCTTGGATCTCCAATATTATTCTTTATTTATAAATTTTCCACAGCCCAATACATAAAGGTAATCTTTAAATGAGCCTAACATAATAGGCTGGCCTCTAAGAGCACCTCCAATGGAAGGTGCTTAACTCTTAAAAAAAAATATTAATAAACACTTAAATCACATCGATGAATAGTATAAAAGTTGGTTCCTAAAATCCCTATTTAAGCTTTCTGATGCTCTAATATAAGCTTTCTGATGGAAGCAAACATAATTTTATTGTTAAGATCACCTTTAACAGCCTCAACCACATCAACTCCCATCTCCTTCATCAAACTTTGCCACATCTCTCTGCCTATCTATCATCGCTCTTCCAATCACCATCACCTTCCATCCCAACCGTCTGATTGTCTTCATTATCTCCGGTCCATCTCCCACCGTCGGATTTGAATACTCGTGATTCCGGTTAGCTCCGACAGGTAGACAAAGCTCCAAGCAAACGTCTCCGACAGTAGGCGAAAAAACCGTATTGGGATATTAATATATCCGAAACGAAATAGTATTAGAATAGAATATTCCCATATTATGAATCTTCTTTTCTAGGTAGGAGTATAGAGCTTAGAGTTTTTTTTTTTTTTGATAACCGAGTGTCCTAGCACCACCCCCGGGTGGGGGTGACCTAGACTAGAGACCAAGGCCGTTCGAGCACCTGCAGCAGAAATTAATCATTGGGCTAACGCTCAGTGGGCTCAACACCCAGGCGATGGTCTTGGTCTCGGACGCTGCAGCCCGCATGTGAATACCGCAGTGGCCGGGGTTCAAAGTCGGGTGGCGGTACCTACAGCTGTAGGCCCTTTACCACCAGGCTACGAAGCCCGGTTAGAGCTTAGAGTTGTATATAAAGAGACTTCAATGATCAATAACTCAAAATATTATATCGATTACGTAACTTCTCAAACCTGATCGTTCACGTGTCTGAGCTCAGACTCACAGCCGAAGAAGGGATCGTGTAAGATCAACCCACAGATACGTAAGATCAACCCACGGATACGTAAGATCAACCCACGGATACGTAAGATCAACCCATGTTGACATCGAGTGATTCACCGTAATGTCTTTGGATAAGGCTGAAGAAAACAGAGTTTGGAGAAGATGAAATGTAAGTTTTACTGAATACTTTCTTTCTTAATTTGTTTATTACAAAGAAGCTCTTATTTATACTGAGCAAGGGGAAGCCCTAATGACTGGGACACATGTCATCATCTGTGTCAGAAGAACAATCAAGGGCTGAGAAACGGTTTGACAGCTCCACCTGCAACGTTCTTTTTTTCGTACTGATAGCTGGTGACACCCTGTCGTGTCTTTTGCTTTCAGGTACTGAAGATTGTTGCTGAGTGGATAAAGGCAAGACTCTAGTGGGCTCTGGCTTTCTCTGCGTGATCTCTTGATGGGCTGAATCATCTTCAGAGCATGTTTTGGCCTTTCCCTTTTGCTCCCATGTGAAAGGTACACTCTTTTTGATTTGTTCTGTTTCAGAATACAGAGTGTGAGTTGGTGTAACTCGAATATTCCCCCTCAAACTTGATGTAGGTGGCAGATCAACACCCAGTTTATAACGAAGAGATTGAAAAGCATCCGTAGGCAAAGATTTCGTGAAGATATCAGCTAGTTGCAGTCTAGCAGGAATATGCTTCACAACCAAGGCACCTAGAGCAACCCTTTCCCTCACAAAGTGATAGTCGATTTCGAAGTGTTTGGACCGTTTGTGATAGTCAGGGTTGGCTGTGAGGTGAACAAAGGACAGGTTGTAATAAACAAATTAAGAAAGAAAGTATTCAGTAAAACTTACATTTCATCTTCTCCAAACTCTGTTTTCTTCATGGTATCGGAGCTCCAGGAATAGATTCTTGGATACTATGGCAATGGCGGTTTACAATCCACCGTCTCTGAGCATTTCTAATAGTGTTACGGTCACTCTAAACGAGCGTAACTACATACTATGGAAGTCTCAGTTTGAAGCTTTTCTTAATGGACAAGGTCTCCTTGGCTTTGTCACCGGTCAAACACCTCAACCCCTAGAGACTATCTCCGTTCCCGGTATTAATGGACAATAACGACGGCGTTTTCCGGGGGGGGGCTCAGGTGTGGCTGGCACGCCGACGCAGGGGAATTTGGTGGGGTTGCGAGTGATGGAGCCATCTTGATTCACTACGATGCCTATACAAGCGTAACGATTAGAGGCTTCCGACATATCTGTTGTCTTTTTGGGTTCAAAATCTTCTGTTGTGTTATGAAAACTGATACTTCACTCTTGTCCCTTTTGATAGTGCTAATTTATGTAATATTATACTAATTATTTATATATCTATTAATAAATAGAAGCATTTTTCTATTTACTTAATATCAAAGTTTGACCATTAGATTTAACTAACATTCTTAATATTAGCATTTATTATTATACAAATTATTTATATATCTATTAATAAATTGAAGCATTTTTCTATCTACTTACACAATATCAAAGTTTGACCATTAGATTTAACTAACATTCTTAGTATTAGCATTTATTAAACAATCATACTATTAAGTTATAACTTAACTCACCACCTTCTTTTACATTATTAATACATATGCCACATATTCTTCTTCTATGTTTCACATATTACACCATAATGTCTATCACTTATTATCGTCATACTAATTATTTATGCTATTAAAAGAAGCATTTTTCTATCTACTTACACACTATCAAAGTTTGACCCTTAGATTTAACTAACATTCTTATTATTAGCATTTAGTAAATAATCATACAATTAAGTTATTCCTTAACTCACACTTTCTTTTACATTATTAATACATATGCCACATATTCTTCTTCTTCTTTTAGGTTAGCTGCCTAAAACCCCCTGTAGACTTACAGACTCTATCTATTCCCCCCCAAACTGCTCAGCTCTTGACTAATCCACCCAAACTTATATTTTTTCTTCATATTCCTTCCTAAACTTTGTTAATCCCCCTTTCTAATTAATTTCGAAATTAAAATTAAGAGAACCAAAAATGCGTTTTGTAAATAGTGATTGTCCAATTAAGAAAATTCTGACCCAAAATTAAAAAAAAACAGACCCGAATTAATTAAAATATAGAATCAAATTGGGGCTAAATCAAAATTAGGGCTTGAAGTTTCTTCCTCGTTACCCAAAGAAAGAAACGACGAAGAATAGAAAAAACGAGGAACAGAGAGAGAGAGAGAGAGAGAGAGAGAGAGAGAGAGAGAGAGAGAGAGAGAGAGACGAGGAGGGACAGAGAGAGAGACAACGAGGGACTTAGAAGAGAGAGAACGACACAGAAAAGAAAAACAACGAGAATGACACAGAAAGAGAGAGAGAGAAACGAGAGAAGAGAGTGCAGAGGAGAGAGAGGCAGTGAGGGAAGGTACTACAGAGGAAACTGAGACGCGAAGAGATGACCAAGAAACATTGCAGAGATGTTTGACAATATGAATAATGTTAAAGGAGCTGTTGTTGTTAGCTATGGGGAAATTTTAAAGCTTGTTTACTTAGATTTCATATTTGTTTTGATCTGGATTTGAGTTTGAATTTTTTTACAGAGATAAAAGAGGTGATATCGCAAGTGATGACACCATGGTTGAAACAGAGAAGAAAGACTTAGAAGGAGGTTATGAGATAGAGTACGAGGAAGATAAGAAATCTGGAAAACAAGATAAGATGGATGAAATAGAGGATACTCTTGGTCGATTTGAGTTTGAGATTGAGGAATCGGTAGCTGATTTTGAGGATGAGATGCCAACTGAGAGAAACGAGATTCCAGAGAGTTCAGATGACTCCTCTGAAGATGAGATTGATGTGCGTGAGAAGAGAATGAAAAGAAGAAGTCATGATAAATTAGCTTTGGGGAGCAGCAACTGATTCTTGAGGTCTGGCTGTTGTAGAGCAAACAAGTCAAACTCATGTTTTAAACTCAGATATGACCAAGCATTAAAGAACATGATAATCTCAGTTACTGAAACACTTACACAACATGATAATCTCGACACTGAAAACATAAGATAAGAGTCTTACATAATTCTTAAAACATAAGAGAAATTCATTACATAAGATAAGCAAACCAGTAAAACACATAAAGAACATGATCATCTCATTTACTAGATCCTTTTCCAAAGAACCAGATCATATCATAGCTTTCAATAATCTCTTCATTCATCTTAATTATCATTGTTTCTTTTTCGACCTTCTCAAGTCCTGTTTTTCCTCTGTAGTACCATCCCTCACTGCCTCTCTCTCCTCTGCACTCTCTTCTCTCCTTTCTCTCTCTCTCTCTCTCTCTTTCTGTGTCATTCTCGTCGTTTTTCTTTTCTGTGTCATTCTCTCTCTTCTAAGTCCCTCACTGTTTGTTTAAGATAGATGTTTTAGAAAAACAATTGTTTTACTAAGATAATTTTTTATGTTTTCAATGAGAATATTGTAAATTTCAAAAAAAATTTTTTTTTATTAAATTACTATTACTAAAAAGTTGTTGAAAATTGAAAATTACAAAAAATAGATATATTTATTATAATAATTTAATGTGTTTTCTTAATATATGTAAAAAACACTAAAAATATATCTTTGTGAAACAAAACGAATATTGTCTATCATGTTGTGAATCAAAGAGAGAAGAAGATAATTTCGTGTATTGCTTATTGTATTGTGTCTCATAAACTTACAAGGGAATTCCCTTTATATAGGGAATACAAATAAGTAAATCCAACAAGAAAAATGAAAGATTACAAATCCTAATCCGACTAGGAAAAGAAAAACATCTTTCCGATCCTTCTAAACCTAAACCCACATGGTCGAGGTTTACTAAACCTAGATGCAATAGGTTTATGGTTGGGCTGGTAATGGACGGGCCGACCATGGACCTATCGACCATGGTCTATCCGGTTATGACAATCCACTATGGTTCATAACACTCCCCCTTGAATGTCATAACCATGTAACACGTTTTGGATGTTGCCTCGTTAAAACTTTTGGCCAGGAAAAACCCAATGGGATAAAGCCATGGTCAAGGAAAAAGAGTGCAACACGTATTACTCCCCTTGTTTTGTACATCACTGAAGATCTTTCAGTCTACTTATTCCTATCTAATGTATTAGCTTCTTGAACGTCGAGGTTGGTAGTGATTTGGTGAATAGGTCTGTGGAATTTTCACTTGACTAGACTTGTGTCACTTCGACCTCACCTGCCTTTTGCAACTCGTGTGTAAAGAAGAACTTTGGAAATATGTGTTTCGTCCTATCTCATTTGATGTATCCTTCTTTAAGTTGAGCTATGCATGCTGCATTGTCCTCGTACATAATGGTCGGTGCTTCCTTACCTTCGACCATTCCACAATCTACTCGGATATGTTGAGTCATCGACCTCAACCAGACACATTCTCGACTTGCCTGATGTATGGCTAAGATTTTGGCATGGTTGGATGATGTGGCTGCAATCGCCTGTTTCATTGATCTCCAAGATATAGCTGTACCACCATGTGTAAATACATAACTTGTCTGTGATCTAGCATTATGTGGATCAGAAAAATAACCTGCATCAACAAAACCAATTAACCCCTCTTTGGATTGGTTAGTATAAAATAAACCAATATCTTTCGTCCCTTGTAGATAACGAAGAATATGTTTAATCTCATTCCAATGCCTTATGGCCAGACATGAGCTAAATCTAGATAATAGATTCACGGCAAAACATATATCTGGTCAAGTGTGGCTCGCCAAATATATTAAAGCTCCTATGGCACTTAGGTATGGCACTTCCGGACCAAGGACCTCTTCATCGTCCTTCTTAGGACCAAATGGGCTAGTGTCCGGACCAAGTGATCTCACAACCATGGGACTGGGTGAGATTTGTCCATATTAAATATCTTGAGTACCTTTTCTATATATGCCATTTGATGCACAAGGATTCCATCGTTTATGTACTCAAGTTGTAATCCCAAACAAAACTTTGTTTTACCTAAGTCTTTCATTTCGAATTCTTTCTTGAGATATTCAAGTTGTAATCCCAAAATTTGAATTTTTTGAGTTTTTTTACATAAAATATTCAAGTTGTAATCCCAAAATTTGAATTTTTTGAGTTTTTTTACATAAAACTTGTATTTATTAGTTTTTGAAATGAAAAATTGTGTATTTTACTTTTACATTGATCATATCTATTTATTACATAAATATATATGTTACATAAATATTTATAATTTTTTATATTTAAAAGTTAGTTTATTAATATAAAAATTAATTTTTTAGATTTTTATATGAAAAAATTGCATTTATTAATTTTTAAGATGATAAGTTACATCTATTATTTATGAAAATACATAACTCTTAACGAATACATTTTAATGAAAAGACAAAAAGTCCAGAGACAGAACTTAATCAAACCGTTTGAACTGTTAATACCCATCGACCCGGAATCTTACTGGGCTTTCTTAACTCGTTTGGTTTGGTGATTTGAACCAAGTCCAACATATTAAATATAGTAAAACCCACAATACTTTCTCATGAAACTTGGCCTGTTATTCACTAATAGGAAACAACAAAACTTAAGTATTAGTAATCGACTAGCAGGTGTATTTATTAGTTCCAAAATAAAATAGCTATCAATGTGTTCCTTGTGAACCAAGGATAAGATTTTTGATGAAATTAGATAAATAAAAAATCATAAACGAACCTGATCAGAAAAAGATTAGAGATTTTAAAGGTGATTCTTTCCTTTTTCATATTAGAGATGAACAATAAGACGGTTTAGATCATTAAAAAAAGGAAATAATAGCATCTGTAAAACATTATAAAAGGAGGGTCACGCTATCTATTTTGTTTCATTTACATATTCTTCATCGCTTCCAAAAGTTTCATTCTTCGAGATCATCTCTAGTTCATCTTGGATAGATAATGGCGAGTAGAACGAGAATCATCAGCTTGGTGTTCGCGATGATGATGAGCTTCACTGTGCTCTCGGGTTACTGCTCCGCGAGGGTCTACAAAGTGGGAGACTCCGAGGGATGGACTGCCAAGGAGGACGTCTACTACGCTTGGGCCGAGACCGACCATAAGGAGTTCCACGTGGGAGATTCTCTAGTCTTTGAATACGATCCCAACATCAACGACGTGACTCATGTTTATGGCGCTTTGGAATACGAGTTATGCGACTATTCTTCTCCAAAAGCCGTCTACAACACAGGACACGATGCCGTGACTCTCACGGAACCAGGTTTTCATTACTACATCACCTCAAACCAAGCTCAGTGCGTATTAGGACAGAAGCTCGAAGTTCTTGTGGTCCATGACCCGACACGTCCGGTTCCTCCACCACCACCTAGCAAGATCCTTCCCGTTGGAAAGACGTACAAGGTCGGAGACTCAGAGGGATGGAAAGTCTATGATAGTGACTTGTATAACAAGTGGAGTGAGGAGAAACAGTTTCATGTTGGAGATAGTCTCTGCTTTTCGAATACGCCAACGAAGTCAACAACGTCTATGAAATCAGCGGTGACCTAGAATTTATGACCTGCGATCCAACGTCTCCTGTGGCTGTGCACAAGACAGGACACGATCTTGTTAGGCTTACAGAACCAGGAGTTCATTATTTCATAACCTCAGACTCAGCTTCTTGTGAAGCTGGGCTTAAACTTCGAGTGGTGGTGGGACCACAATCCAAAGTTGTTGCTTTTCCTAATTTCCCCAAGAAGGTGGACTTGTCAGCTCTGGAGCGTCTCAACAACTGGTTACAGACATTCAAACCCCATCATTGAACCAGCTTGGAGCTATTGTTGTATCTTTCTTAGCTTCTTTACTGCTTTGTTTCGAGAATACTTCTCTGTTACCATCATTGTATAGTTTATTCAAGCAGTACTCAATAAAATTTCATGTTTGATTAAACGTAACTGAACCACAAAACTTACATAACAAATATACCTTTACAAAACTCAGACAAAAACAAAGATGTATGGAGAGTTTATAGCAATTTACCAACATCACTGCAATTTTTTTATTTAAATAAAAAGGAGCCTCTTCTTCATGATTCATGAATAAGGGTTTGTAATAACATTAGTTTCTCTTCATAAATAGACACTTTTTTAATTAGTTTCTTGATAGTCATTCATCGAGGCTAATCTATATACCTTCATGGGAGTGACATTGTATTTGGAGACTCCAGTTAGTGGAGTTGAACTTTTGTTTTCAGCAGTGTAAAAGGCAAGGGCGCTTTCTCCTGGCTTTACCCTCACCTATATGAAAAATACCAAAACCATAACACATCAGTTAAAAATAGATATATTAATAAGTCACACAACACTCTACATGACTTAAAAAAATCTAAACCTCTCTTTGAGTTGGAGTTAACTTCCACTACATTCCCTCTGCAACATCAACATTAAACTGCACCACAATCTCCCTATATTTACAAGACAAACATGATAGAGTATAGTAAGCTACCAAGTTGACAATATACACAGATATAAAAGAGAGATATACACCTAATTGTATTTCTTTCTTGGAAAATATCAGCTTCAAATATGATTTTTCCTTCATGTTCATTATCTTCATGTTCCTCCACAAAAAGAATTTAGGTTGGAGGCACGTAGTCTACTCTCGACACTTTATAAAAAGACAAAAGTTATAGAAAGTAGAATTAATTTACAGGCAGAAAATAAATGCTTTATCATAAATTTTCATAGTATAAATATGGAAAACAAACGTGTCTTTACGATTTAGTTTGAGGCAAACAAGTCACTAAACCGAACAAATACTTTTGAGAAAGTAATAATGTAACCGCACATACACATGACTTACACAACCTATACCAAAATCTAAATCTTGATTTTTTTCATTCAGTTCAAGATTCAGAATGATAGAGTTATTTTACCAAAAAATGGATTTGAACAAGTAATAGCACAAAATTACATATATAGAAAACTTAAGCAATAAATGGCTTGTACCAAAACCTAATCTTTTTAATGTTTTATCACTGCGTTTAAGGCTAGACTCTTGATTTAAAATTTCCACATCCACTATTTCAAAGATCTTTTAATAACACATGTTCCATTCCCTGCAATGCCACTCGAACAATATTGCCATCGATCTCATATCTTGTCACATTCCCACCATAATACATAAGGTATGGTCTGATTTGGGACTGTCTCACAGAGGTGAACAGAGGATCACGACCTAAGTTACGTCACCACCATCATCAACAATCAGATCTGGACCACCACCTGAACCCCATTCAAAGAGCATGCTCTGTGCACCACCAGTACTCCTGGAGACCATCTGACTTCAATGGCAAAGACGATTTCGATGAGGACGGCGGTTTGGATGGTTATGTGGAGAGACTCGGACCTTGTATTCACGGCCACTTAGGATGAAAAGTAGATAGGGTTGATATATCGAATAGATTGTCAGGAATGATCTTAATCAAATTAAGAGAAAGAGAAACAAGTGGGTGAAAAGAAAGTTTCAAAAGAAGGGGTAGGGTTCTTGAGCGTCATTGTCTATAAGAGGAAAGGAGGCATATTTACTTTATGATTTGGTAATTAGAGTTGTAAGGAAAAAATGGTTTGCTTTTAGTTAAGGGGCATTAAAGTCTTTCTCTCATTAGAAAGTGTGTGGCAAGTACGATGTGCCTTCAACTGAAATTAGGAAGTAGAAAAGTGTTTATAGATGTAATTTTCTCTCAAAAAGTGAGTTATATTTATGAGTGATTTACGTTATAAGGTAGTTTTGTCTTTTTGCAATTTAAACCACATTCTCCCTGTAGAGCACTTTTCTTGTTATCCATGCAACTTTTAGACATTTTTTCCTCCGGATAAACTAGTTGTGTTTGTTGGTTTGATCAACAAATTAAAGAAACATTTACATTGCAAGTCACTTTCTTGACCATTAATATCACACAGGGTCACTTTGTGCTACATGTTGGGCCCAAATATGGCCCGTTAGCTGGAGTCAACGGAACGGTCAAAATAAGCTCGATAATGGGCCACGCTAGGATTATCTCTTCCGAGGAGAAGAGAGCTCACCTAACGACGGAGGCTACTCCCAAGGATTTGGATAAAAGAGGTCACGGAAAAGAGGTCACGAGGAAGAGGACCAGCTCTCCTCGTGGGAAGCTTAACAAAACAGCCCAGGATACGGAAACGGAGGCGTATGATTCGGTCAAAAGGAAGCTGTTGCAAATCCCTCAACTTACGGAGGAAATCTCGGAGACTAATTAGAAGAAGTTAAACGTGACCTGAGACTATAAAAAGGAGGGGGACGATCATTATCAAGGAGACTGATTAAAAAACTTCTTTGTATTCACCTTAATCATCTTTGTAACCCTTATTCATCAATACAATACTATTCATTCCTTAAATTCTAAAAGGATTCAGCCCACGATTGTCTTTCCCTAACCCGAATCTAATCTAAAACTAAATAGTGAGTTTTATCCCTCACACTACACAAGCACTTTTCCCCAACTCCATCCCGTGTAGTTAATGCATTCTGTTAGCTTTGACTAACTAAACACATGAAATGGCACACTTCAATTTTAGCCATTGATCTGATTTTATTTCATGCGGACAGGATTAAAAGAAACAGGTCTGGACAAGACAGATGGTTGTCTGAATTTCGAACCCTTGGAACTCTTATGGTAATTTTAGGACGTACGGTTAAGATTAACTCTTTCTTCTTTCTACCCTTCATCCTCTTCCATCTTTTTCACTTTTTTCGCCCTGAATCTTTCACCCCCTTCACTGTTAGCAACCCATCAACTTGTTTGAGGTGTTGTTTGACTTGGATTACTGCATATCAAGTTTTTTTTTCAGTTAATTTCGTTAACCTGATTTGTTTATCCCTCTAACCGAAGTTTTAACTTTTATACTCTTTTTACAGTGCTCTCCCATTGAAGTAGTCATTATTAAATCGATTCATCAAGATATCTCGTTTTAAAGGTTCGATGTTAAGATCAAGTATTATCAAATAGATTTACAAATTTGCTGCCAAAATAACATCAAAACAGATAATCAATCAGGTATTAAAGACGAAACAATGGTTGACGGCCGTATAAACTTTACAAAACCTAAAAACAAGTCATTATGTAGAAGATGAATTATTTACGATTTTGCCATTAGTGAAAAAAATTGTGAGCTCGTGAGAATATTTATCCGGTATAAATATGAATCATGGTACAAGTGAATTGTACAAATGAACTGGTGTACAAGCGAATTATTATACACGTGACTTATTAAGTTTTCTGGTGTATATGTTAAACATTGTACATATGGATAATGAATTTTTGTATACAATGTGACATGTACATATTAATATTCAAAAATTATTATTTTTTTAAAAAAATTAATCTTTGATAGAAAATTAATTTTGTTTAGAGAAAGTGAGATTTTAAAGATTTTTTTCCTTGTTCTATAAAGAATGATTTTTTAAAATATTCATGGTATCTTTATTATGTGTGAATAATCTACAATTTTTTCGGGCCGGTAGTATTTTGTTATCTTTATTAATATTGTACATATGGATAAACAAATTTATGTGCACATGTGGATAATACCATTGGAAGTACAAATGTCGAAATTTGAAAATATATGTATACCATTGTACACATATACATTTCAGTTCATATGATGTCCACCGTAAGGATTAAATGTATACATGTACATGTGCACATATACATTAAGTTGTACACATGTATATTGAATATATATATATATGTATATATATATATGGAGATTTTTATGGTTTAATAGTTTGTTTTAGGCTTAATTTAGTTCATAGAGTTTATGGTTTACGTAGGTTTATCAAGAGAGAGTTGTAACTTGTGTATCTGAGTTTTTGTGTTTCATATATATGTATAATATAATTTTTTATCTGAATATTTCAAATTAATTAAGTGTTTTGTCTAATGGTAAAGAAATTGGTTTCAATCTTCTTAGTCCGAGTTCGATTAACATTCACGTCATCTCAGTCTTCTAATGGCAAAGGGATTGGCTTCAACCTTTTTACGTCCATATCATACAACCCAACCAAAAAACAAACATTTCAATCTTCGATTATCCATTTTCTATGTTGTGTTTTTATTGGAGACATTTGTTCATCTAAATACATATGTTTTGATATCCATTTTATGTCAAATGGTGTACACATGGCTGTTTGTGAAACATTTTCTGCTAGGTGTACATATGGATAATACGGGTCCGTGTACATATGGATATGCAATATATATGTACACGATTTTAGTTCTGCTAAATCTTTCAAATATTCAAGAATTTTACAACAAAGCAAATAATTTGTTTCTCAGTTAGACTTTGACTTTGTGTAGCATACATGAAACTGATTACTCATTAAGTAAATGAGTATAAGAGACGAGAGTATATAGTATAGACCATTGAGGATGTATACAAACTGTCTGTATCTCACTCCATCGATGAATACATATGTAATTAAGTTGATGATAAACCTCAATTCCAGTGGCACACAACCTCTTCGCCTAGCCCTCATGCATTACCGGGTCCTGTCTCCTACACCAACAAACACAACATTTACATGTCAATCTAGTAAACTAAGATTGTGTACATACCACACACATATATATATCCTAAAGTTGTTTATATACACGTTTATACATATGAATACACCTTCCGAATTGTACATAGACACTTGTGTACATATGTACATAATCCTTGTTGTCCATATGTACACATGTGTTGCTGTACACCCTACCATAGTTTTGTCAAAATACCAATCATCATAGAAATCCCAAAACAAAAATCCCAAAACTAGCAACAAGCTTCGACTTTTTCTTCCAATCATCATAGAAATCCCAAATCAGAGACCCTTATCCCAAAATAAAAATCCCATAATCAAAACCTTAGTCCAAAAATCAAAACCCTAATCTTTGAACTGTATAACTTCACATCAAGGATCTTGGGTAAATTCTCAAATCACACACCTAATCTCAAAATCGAAATATCAAATCCGAATCCCTAACCCCAAGATCGAAATACCAGAATCAAATCCCTAATTTTGGAATCTATAACCTCACATCGAGGATCAAGATGGAAGCAATCGGAAATACCCAAACCCATCGATATGTAAACAATAAATGGATCTAACCTTTTTTCGCCCTTTAAATCTCTTCTCTTTTACGACGACATTGTTTTCTCCGCCAGTCTCCACTGTTACAACATCTTTCGTTGAAGATCTGAATTTTTTTTATTTTAACCGTCCAACGATTTGATTTCTCTGCGAAAAGGGATTAAACTACTTTCAATAACTGCCTCGATTACAGGGTTAATACAATTAAAAAATAATAATAATAATTTGAATTTCAAACATCTAACGAGCCAAACTACAAAACCCAACTAAAGAGGTTACACTTACAATAAAGTGCCCTAGTAGCAGATAGTGCCTTAGAGTGATATTAAATTCCTAAAAGCGACTTGCATTGTTTTAAACTCCAAATTAAATTAGTGTTCGAAAGTGACGTGAATTTATAGAAATACATTTATTTTAGTTATAATTTTATTTCTTTTAGTTTGTTTGTTGATTGGTTAAAAAATGTTATAGGTTAATGGATAAACAAACTATGTATAAGCAAGACGTGGACAGACAACCTATGGACAAGCAAAACATGGACAAGCAACCCGTGGACAAGTATCCTATGGACCATGAGTGGACATGTGAGTCTTAGCCATAAGATGAGTAGATGCTTGCTTTGTTACTTGTAAATAGTATTGTGCATGAGATGAAAAGAGATGTGTGCACATGCTGTGTAGTTGGAGATGGAGACTTAAGAAGATTGATATGAAACAAGTATATGTATGTGGACACGGTTTAGACTGATAGGTACTTGGTCCAATATGTGTGTTTATGGATAATAACTATATTATATTTTCTAAGACATTAGGACTCTAATATGCGTTTTATAGATAATAACTATATCTTTAGAAAATGAATAATGTAGATTTAAAACTTGACATAAAAATGTGGATGTAATAAATGTGGACACGAGTTCACGTGTACACTATTTTCTCTATAGTGTTATGCAAACAAAATTTCATCCACAAAAAAAACATAAGAGAGGTGAGATCACGGCGACAACGGTGATTGTTGCTTGAGCTTCACTCTAGGACTTTGGACGGCCACCATGGCAGATCCCGAGCTAGAGCTAGTTCGACAATAGTGGCTGAGGGTTGACTATAGATGAGATCGCCATGGTTTGTGACTTGGACTTGAGCTTGATCTGGCTAGGAAGAGTGAGACGCATACACATAAATGATGAGTTGCAGAACAGAAAATGACGAAGCTAGAAATCGATTTTGACACAGTGAAGAAGAAGAACCGCGACAGATTGGAGTGGTGAGCAAGAGTTTCAGAGCACGAAACTTGAAACCGAGTTTTTTCCTTAATTGTGTCTAAAGATCGAAACTTTCTTAATAAATCGAAACTTAGATTAGAAAGCAGGTGAGAGGAAAGGATTTTTTTAATTATATGTATGTTTATTTTGTTGTTCTTCATTCTTCAGATAATTGCATATGAGGAAAAAGTTTATATTTTATTTTATTCACATGAAAAGAGAAAACCAATATAGGAAATAATGAAGAGAAAGATAAAAAATATTGCTTGTCATGTGGAATTGGATTTTTTGTGTATGAAGATAACTGGTTAAATGGTTAGGAGAAGGAGATGTGAGAGAATAAAGTGAAGAAGGACAAGTGTTTAGATAAAAGAAATTCTAAAGAACAAGAATGTGACCCAATGTCTATTTAATAGTTTTTACTTTTTTTTTCTTTTTTCTTTGAGTCGTTTAACGAATAAAAATGATGAGAGTGAAAGTTTAGTTGAAGGGAAAAATAGACAATGAGTCCATTACACCATGGGCCACTTTTTGTCTTTCTTTTGCATCGAGGAGCACTTCTTACTTGTGAAGTACAATTTCTTGGACTAATGCAATTATTAGACGAAAATACCTTTTGTTCAACTAAAAATTAATTTTCCTAGTTTAGTTATTAGTTGTAGTTTTTAGTGGTTTGTTTAGTCAACGACTTAATTTTTGGTCGACCATATTTGTATTGAAGATGCTTGAATTTATTATTTTGTTTTTAGCATAAATTTTTGGTTATGTTGTGGATGTGAACACCAACGTGTCCACATATAAAAAATATTTTAAAATTTTTGTAGATTTCTTAAATTTATGGAAAACACTTAAAATTATTATTTTTTCGAAATGGTTTGAAATTAATATTTTTTTCTTTTAAACAAAGGTTTTGGTTATGTTGTGGACATAGATGTCACCTCGTCCACATATAGAATTGGAGGTTTTTTAAATTTGTGAATATGGAAACTTGATGTAGTGGACACAATGACTCAAGCGAGAATAAAACAACAAGAAACACATGTAGTTATAAATGTATGAAAAGACAAGAAAGTAACTAGATTGTATGAATGACATTACTTGAACCAATGAGTTGTGAAGATACCAATTGTGGATGGGTTAGTCGTGGATACACTATCATAGATCCATTATCATAGCTTTTTATCCATCGCACCTATGAATCCCACTAAGTGAAAGCTCACCGAATAAAATATTTGGGAGATCTAAAGTAGTCAAGTGTTTAACCCAAGTCAATATAAAATCCATAAAATCATAGTTCCCGAAGGTGACTATTATGACATTATCTTTCACTCCAAAAAAACTATTTTGTCAGTTTAAAGGCTTCAAGTGGTGGCATCTTCTTGTCTTTAGGATGAGACACCTAGATTTTACCCAAGGATATTCCTTTAGCTTAACTTGTAACTGAGACGTTGCATTCTCTTCTGGAAGTTTGTGAATACGGCCAGCAGCTACAAGCACATCATAAATAATGAAAAACTCAAACTTATTTAGATTCTAGTGCTTAGTAAAATTGATGTATACTAAGAACAAGATTATCCTAGCATGATACCATGAACATTTGATTGAACTAAAACATAGAGTCGGCAAAAAGACAAAAACTTTGCAGACATACTAAATGCAGATCCAAGTATATTGATTTTAATCACTAGATCAAACACAAAAGTTGTGATATAATCAACTAAAGGGTTTGAAAGTTAAAAGCCATCTTAGTTTATAGCAAAACAATTGCTTAAAAAACATTGAGATTTAAGGTCAACAGTGAGCTCGAAGTAGAAAATCTAACCTTCAAAAAATCTCCCCTAATGTTCAGACATCAATTCAATTACGGAAGCAACACAATATAGAAGCTCATAACAACAAAAATATCCAAACTTTGAAGCAGATTAACCAATTCCACAACAGTAAAAGGCATAGATGGAGCGAGAAGAAAAGGGAGAGAGAGGTTACTGGAAAGAGGATGAGAAGAGAGCCAGGAGGTGGAGCCATTGATGGGAGAGTAAATAGCTGAGAAAGCATAAAAGGGTAAGACAACAACGCTGATGATTAAGGTCGCAAAGATCGTCACGAACAAAAGCTTGAAACCCATTTTACCAACCCTCCAGCATTATTCTCTGAGTTTTTCAATCTCTTCTTCTTCCTCAAATCTCCATTACAAAAAGCTTTATTTTTGGTGGAATTTCTTTTGGGTTTTATCTTCATCTTCTTATATGATAGTTAGGTGGTATGAAAAGAAAATGGGAAAGAGATGTTTTGGAGAGAAGGTGAGAAAGATGAAGACATAGCGAAGAGGAGAGAAGAAGGTTTGTTTTTGGTTGATGCCAATTAGAGTTGATGTCTTGATTCAATTTAGAGAAAGAGAGTGAAATAGGATGTTTGTGTCAAGAGAAACTAGAGAACGTAATTTTTGAGTTGAAAGAAGGGTAAGATAGACAAAAAACACTAAGAATGTGCCTCTCAAGTGAAATATGGCTTTGGATGTTATAAAAAAAGATAAAAAGTGACTCTCTATGTAATTTTTGTCAAAAAATAACTAAAAAGTGTGTCTCAAGTCAAATGTGATTTTAGGTGTAATTGAAAAGATAAAATGTGTCTCTTGATGTAATTTTTTCTTCTTTTATCTAAACATTGGAAAGAGAGAATGTGTTTCTTGATGTAATTTTTTCTTCTTTTATCTAAACATTTGTCCTTCTTCACTTTTATCTAAAAACTATTAAATAGACATTAGGTCAATTTGAAATAGTGGATGTGGAAATTCTAAATCAAGAGTCTAGCTTTGAACTCAATGAAAAAACATTGAAAATTTTAGTTTTGGTACAAGCATTTAATTGCTTAAGTTCTCTATATATGTATTTATGTGCTATTACTTTTTCAAATCCATATTTTAGGTTAAAAATTCTATTACTATGAGTCTTGAACTGAATGACAAAAATCAAGATTTAAGATTTTGGTATGGGTTGTGTAAGTTATGTGTATGTGTGGTTACATTATTACTTTCTCAAAAGCATTTGTTCGGCTCAGTGACTTGTTTGTCTCGAACTAAATTATAAAGATACAAATTAATTTTGGTATAAACTTTAGTTTGCTTACTTTCTATGTGTATGTGATGTATGTTATTAATTGTTAATATTTTTGGTTCAAATACATTTTTGTGATGAGATGAGAGTACTTGAACAGTATGCTAATAACATCAAAAAGATTTTCATAAAAGCTCGTCCACAAATCCTAGTCCATAATATATTAAAACTTAACCTACAAAAACTCATCCACGAGACCTCGTCCACGAGACCTCGTCCACGAAACCTTTTTTGGATTAAAAACATTTTCTATACTTCTTTATAGTTTAAAACATAAACAACCAGAAAACTATATGAATATAAAAATTTTAGAAACAAGTTTGATCGCAAGTAAAAAAAGCACCAATCAAATCAACATATATTTCATCTACGATTCACATCCATAAGTATCAATATATAACTGTATAGAGGTTATAAATTTTACAAAATATATAAATTATGGATATCAAATTATAAAAGAGAAAAAAATATAATTTGTTTTACACAAAAATATATATTGTTAAACATTAGAATTTGCAATAATGACCAATAAAATATGTTGGGGAATACAAACCATTTAACAGAGGCAACCAAGTAACTAGTAATTAGTTTTTTCAACACTAGCCAATCTTGTTTCCTGAGCAGAAAGGTATTATGGTCTTAATATTGCATCAAAATCACCAATTGTGTCTTACATGTAAAAAATGTCCAATTGAGTAAGAAAAAGACAAAAGTGTCTAAATAGGTAAGTCAGTTATAAAAGAAATTTTAAAGAAGAAGAATGTGATCAAATGTTTATTAATAGTTTTTACTTTTTTATGAGTTATTTAATGGAGAAAAATTGTGAGAATGAAAGTTTAGTTGAAAGGAAAAAATAGACAAAACAAACACCTAGAAAGTTTACCTCAAGTCAAATGTGACTTTAGGTGTAATTGAAAAGAAAGAATATGTCTCTTGATATAATTTTTTTCTATATTTATAGATGAATGAAGAAGTTAACAAACTAACAATTATTGGTGAAAAAACATGTCTCTTCAAAAGTTAACTGTTCATTTTAAACAGTAAATATAAAAATAAGATTAAAATTACATAAATATTTCATTAAGATATACCCATATAAATAAATAATTTAATATTAAAAATATATATCAAAATAGAGAGAAAAACATCATCTCATTCCATTCTATTGTCTTTGTTATAATGTTTGATTCAATTAAGTGAGGCAGATGACTGTATATCTAAAGGGATTTGCTTCATGGACACAGATGATCAACGAAACGTATGTTTTCTCGCTCTTTTGATGTTACGCAGAACATGGGCATAGGTATGGAAGTATAGTAACACGTGGAACATTATAAATATATAACTTCCACATTTGATAAACAACGACACATCAATAGTAAAAAAATAAGACTTTCAAAAATATACATTGTTAATTGACATAAATATGGTGT
This sequence comes from Moricandia arvensis, assembly GCA_905132765.1. Taxonomy (NCBI): domain Eukaryota; kingdom Viridiplantae; phylum Streptophyta; class Magnoliopsida; order Brassicales; family Brassicaceae; genus Moricandia; species Moricandia arvensis. The sequence continues at coordinate 42,521 of CAJHQP010003550.1, forward strand.
TGTAAAAGAGGGTATGATGTTACTTGTAAAATCCTAGTTAAGTAGTTTCTTGGATCTCAAGCAAAACATGATCTACGCAGTTTTGATGACATAGTCTATGTATTCTATATTCAGTTAGACATTATGTTGGATCCGTTCAGCATGTGCAGACGTTTGGCTGTCACAAGACATTTGCAAAAAGAGTCATCCCTTATAATGTTCAACAAAAATCTATCAAATACATTGCGTTGGATCTGTTCGTTTAGGATTTTTGGCTATCCAAACACAAATGACATTTTCAACTATTTCATAGAACTTTTATTCTTTACTATTTTTTAGATTAGTGAGAGTTTCACTTTGAAAAACTCATGGACATATATTATTGATAGATTTTCAAAGATCAATATGAATAATTACAACTTTTCAAGTAAAAGTTAGTTATTTCACAACTTTCTAATTATTAGTAATTATTTCAAAATGATATTTTTAAAATATATATTTGAATAGGCACATCATTTTTTGAAAAAATACCTTTATAATATAAAGACACCTTGACTGTTTTAAAAATAACCTAAATTTAAATAGACACACAATTTCAAAAACACTCTCATTATAGAAAGACACCTTAGTTATTTTGAAAATCTAATTTTTCTTTAATAATAGAAAGACATGACTTTTTGACTAACTAATACGCAACTATTAAAATAAATAATTGTAACTTTTTGAAATATTTAACAACTTTTTGAAACATGATAGATCATTTATGATAAAAATGATATATCTCTTAAAAGATAATACTTTTGAGAATAGTATTTTGGAAAGACACATATAAAAATAGACATTTTTTCAAATAATGCAGCTTTTAGGATGAAAGCACAACATTTCACTTACAATGAAAATTCATAATCTTTTACATTAATTGAGATTGCTATTATTAATAAATAATCACTTTGTGAAAAAAAAACTAAAAAAAAAAACACTTTGCAAACTGATGCAAGTTAATTCTTTTATATGTTTCATTTTAAGCAGTTTTTGAGAATCATAAAACGAGGGTCTCTCTTCATCAACATTGATTAGTTGAATATTTTGTGTTGAAGAAATTTTACAAATCCAAAACTAAAAGTGACGGTGGTCGCCACGAAATAATCAAGAAGCTATTTGATAAAAAAAATATTTATCACAAGCCAAACAGTAGAATCGAACTTGGGTTTGTAATAAATTTTCAAAATCTATTACCAAAAATGAACGTATAGTAAATCTCACTAGTGAATCACTATGTAAAAAAAAGATTACCGAAATCCAAAAATATGGCTTATTGTTTTACAACTCAACTTTGAACAAACAATAGAGTTAAAAGACAAATTAAAAAACGGAAGTGAAACTCAATGAAGAGAGATAGAGAGGGGTAACGTCTTTATGCTCAAAGTGCAAGAGAACCAATTGAAGAATTAAAACCAAGTTGGGAGATGACGAAAATCTTTAAACAAATTGTTGACCACTAGTGGAAGAAGATGAGATTGTGGAGAGAATCACAATCAGTCACCGAAGCCATTTAAACTAAGTGCAGCTTTCAGTACATCTTGCGAGCATCCCCATTTCACTATCGTCCTCATCTGACAATCATAATTGCAACATAATGAATACAACAGTTTATTTCTTGAGGCCTTGGCATGATTTAAAAAAATATTGTAGTACCTAGTCAAGATACTCATGCAGCTTCTTGATTCTCTCCATGTAATCTTGGTCCCCATGTAACCATTTGCAAAAAAAATGTTGTAGTGCATGATCAAGATACACCTGCAGCTTCTTGATTCATTCAAGATATTTGAAAGAATATAAAATTATAATAATTACATGAATAAATACAAGAATTGTAATATAAAACTATAATAATTACACTACTACATATTACAAACCGGAATTTTACCCTCAGCCTCTTCAAGTGTATGTCTTCTTCAAATAATCCCATCCCACAATCAAGGAATGTTCCATTACTTTTCTTCACTTGTCAGCCTATTCCATAATCTCTATTACCTGAGTAATATGATGAATCATAATTACATTTTAACCAACCTTTCTCAGGTGGTTACTATCTTCTACAAGAAACTATTAGTTTAGGGATATATTATTACTTTGCTCACTATTCTCTTCACCAGACCATTGTTTCACATCCTCTATTAATCTTCATTTCCTCTATGATTACCTTTAAAGATAATAGGAGCCTATTTCTACTTTTTCAAATACGCCAAATGATCCAAATGGGAAGTAGTCAAGTCATGTTTAGGAACATTTTTGTCTTCAGAAAGATTCAGAAGATACCTTACTTTGTTTTCCAACAGAATATACACATTACAAATAAAGTCAGTTAGTATAACTGTAATCTTCCCAACTGATTGCGCATAGTGGCAAGTGAAGAGAGTATGATCAAATGTCTCTACATTGTCACAACAATACGCACATAGTGAGTCAACCTTTATGTAACGATCTCTAAAGTTAGCTGCGAATTCTCAAGACATTGGGGGTGATTGGTTGGGATGCAGCTGTAAATATTTACTATAGAATTTTGTCTGTAAAATTTTTTGATGTAGTTGTAGCAAATGTAGCTTTAAAAGTTAAATGTGAAAATAACAAAAATGAAAAAATATTCCTACAGCAATATATTTTTCTCTACAGTTTACAAAATAGTGCTATGGAAAACAAGGGTGCTACAGCCATTTTTTTAACTTTAGCTTTAAAAACTAGAGAAAACATGATTGGTAATTTTTATGGTTGTAGATTGAAATTAAAGCTAAAGTCAATAGTTACATCTCAACCAATCACCTCCATTAACCGCCACAAGAAATGCTTTAGTCTAGAGATCATATCAAGTCTCCATAATATGTGGGTGTAGTGTCAAAAGGAGTTGTCTAGTAGAGTCAGATTGATTGGTAGATAGATGGTAGCCTAACTTGACCGTGTATATGCCATCCTTCATTCCTTTGTGTAGTCTGAGAATTTTGTGATTTGTTCTCTCGTTTCTTGTCTCTTGGTCAAATAATACAAAGGTGGAAATAGATCATTAAAAAATGTATCGTGCCAAATGTAGAACAATCTGAAAATACAGGGCGTGGAATGAAAGGGGAAAAACAGTACTTCAAAGATGTGGTCCAAGTGGGTCCTACTAGACGCATCTTTGCCACTGGGTTGTAAACTCATTTTAATTCCCAGCCGTTGGATCTTTATCATCTTTATAGCTAGCTTCAAAGCAAGGCAAACGAGTCAACGACCACCAACCAACCGTCTTTTACATGTTTGTATCATACTTTTGTTTGATTCACATGAAACCTAATTTATACTATCTTCTTATGATTATGAAATTTTGGGTTTGTGAATCCATGCATCTCTTACAATAAGGTCTAAACGGTGTAATTTTATTTTATTTTGAATAGTAGACTTCTTCCAAGATAAATAGATCATGCAATTTTAGATTATTGATAACCAAATGGATCATTTCTTCCTTGGTAGATACTAGATATAATCTATTTTAGTAGTATTATCCATAAATTTTACAGACAACAGGAAAAAAAAAAGAGATGCATCAAACTCAATTAAAAATCTGTTAAATTGAATAAACATTATATGTTTGTAACATCAACACTTACAATTAAATCTCAAACAAATGAGAAAAATAAGCTGTGACTTAATGACATCAGTAAATTAAGTATACAATAAACAGTCAAAATAAAGAATCAAAAATCTAAAAATGAGTGTTTGTGTAATAAGTATAGACCAAAAAAAAAAAAGATGTGGTTTAACTACAGAGAAGAAGCAAGTAACCAAAGAGTGGTAAGTGAAGAAATGGAGATAGAGATCCAAGAAAGGAAAGCTAAAGTAACAGAGAGTTGATACCTCCAACACTCTGCTTCAAAACTGCAGCTTCCTAAATCCCCAAAGTATAAAACCATGACCCCTGCTGATGATGAGGCTCCGGCTAGAGACAATGTTGCGGTTACCTGAAACACACACACAAAGATGGTTTAAGGTTTTTGAATCTTTTGATGATTTCATATGAGAGAAATAGAGAGAGAGAGATGCTTTACCCAATCTCCAACTACAAAGAGACTGACGAAGACCGGGCTAAGAAGCGTTTTCTTTCTCACTAAAGCAAAGGTGTCTAGTATGGCTAGACCAAAGCTCCATATGACTTGCAAACCCATTGCTGCAATTAGGTAGCTGCAAAACCAAAACTTCCAAAAGTGTAAGAACAAAAGAAAGGGCCAACAAAATACGCGAAAAAGTTCACAGCTTTCTCCTCTGCATAGATGCTTGAGATGGTGACAGAATCAATGATTCAACAAATCAGATGACATCTCAAGGCATACAGATTGATAAAGTCTCTTAGATGGATCCACAACCATGAAGCAATACAAAAAAATCAAGTCACACTTGTCAAGAGCAAGATCTTCACGGCATCAGACTCAAACTCACTAACTTGAGCAGAGACCAGAGGTGTCTAAACGAGTTAAAGGAAGCAACTTTCTCAGGATTGGATCTAAAAAGCCTCCCTAAAATTCACTAATCAATAACTCAATTTTGAGACTGGAGAGTGGAGTTTTACCAGAAAGCAGTGTAGTTGAAGAAAGAACCGGAAGAAACCATGTAAGAAATGGAGGCAGCAGCGAAAACACACTGAGAAATTCTCAAGACAAGACCAGTGAAAGTCCCTGGTGTTCCAGGGATATCTATCATTTCCCAATTCAAGACGACCCAACTCGTCAAAATACAGTCTTTCTTTCCTTCTCCTCTGATTCTGGAAAGCTCAGAACCCACAATTCTGGAAAGTTGATTTTTTTTTTTGCAGTTTTTAGGGTAAGAGATTGGAGGTGAGTGGAGTAGAATCTGGGAGAATTGAAGACATTTTTTGCTGTTGTTTTTTTTCTTCAACGGAGAGGGCACATAGAGAGGTATGGCGAAGAAGAACAAATGCGCTTTTATTTTTGTTTATTGGAGGGTGGAAAAAATTTAGTTAAATAGTTTAGCTAATGGTGAAAGTGATGGACAAATTTCTGCCGTTTATTTAATTTTTTCATCTTTGAAACTTTTGCATTGTTGGAATTTATTACACTTTTTTTCTTTTGGAAAATTGGTTGAGTATTTTTCAATTTTTTTTTACAGAAATTGGCACAAATGTACCTAAACACACCTATATTATGTCATATAATCCTAACTTAGTCAACCTTTTTTCCTGACGATTTTACCCTTACCAGATCACACAGTTTCGAAATGAATAGGCGCGTGGTATGCAAGTAGGTGTCAGATTACACCTTTTCACCCATTGGACAATTCACAGGTTCATGTCTCTTCAGTTTCCTGTCGCTGTCCCTTTTATTTAAAACCAGAGATGAACCGACTCAGTTGTCACTCTCTCCCTTTCTCTCTCTCTCCGGCGCTTATCTCTTTCTTTACAGAAATCCCCAATTCATAGAGCAAACCCTAATCTTAGCCATGGAAGATATCTTGGTACCGCTCAGAATGTTCGCTGCCGGTGATGAACCGTTGGGCGACCGTGTCAATTCCTATCATAAAATCAAGACCACGAGAGCGATTATCGCCGCACTCGAACCAGAAGAGTTTGAGTTCATTCGGAACTCAACATTTGGGAGGATTCTTGCGATTGATGACAACCCTCCGTTTTCTGGGGCCTTTGGGCAACACCTCGTCGTGAGGCTCCTCAAGGTTAACAAAAAGTACGAGTTTTGGTTTCTCTTTGCTGGAAACCCTATTAGAATGTCACTTCGAGAGTTTGCCATCGTTACCGGTTTGAACTGCGCGAAGATCCCCCTCAAGAAGAAGAAGAAGAATCCGCTTAAAGAGAAGCTCTACTGGAACGAACTCTTTGGATCGTTGAAGTACTGCACCGTCGCTACAGCCATCGACATGTTACAGAACAAGGTCGTAAAAACAAGAGATTTGAGGATAAAAATTGTGTGTCTTGCTATCACCTTGTCGATTCTCTTTGCCTCTTCACACACCCCCCGTATCATCCCAGAGCATGTTGAGTTGATTCGAGATCTAGATGAGTTTCTCGCATTTCCCTGGGGCAGAGCCTCGTACCAAACACTCGCTGCATCACTAAATGGGAAAGATGAGATTGCACTATCACAGACGTTCGTCGCGATTCGTGGTTACGTTGAGGCAATTCAACTGATTATGCTCTCTGCCATCCCTCAGCTTAAGGAAGAAGTCACCCAATCTGAACGTGTTGTCATAGTGGATTCAGAAAGCGACGGCGAGACCCAGACAGGCCAAGAGACATTGACAGAGGATGAGAACGTGGCAGGACAGGGTAAACCACCACATGAGACAAAGTATTGTCTCATACCCGGCCACGCTAAGACCATAGATTCCGAGTGCAAGGTATATGTTAATGCTAACATTTTCTCTAGCCGTTACATATATTATTTAATAGCTATGTTAGATGTTAACAACCAAGATGCTGGCAGCTATACTAATCAATATTCACCTAACTGTTTATCTGTAAAACCAACCTTTAACCGCTAATTATTTTGTTGTACTATAACCGTTGATTGCTCGTTTATATTATGTAATAGGTATATATGTAAAACAAACCTCTAACCGCTAACATTTCCTGTAACCGTTACCTATATTATGTAATAGGTATGTTAGATGTTAACAACAAAGATGTTGGCATCTATACTAAATCATAGTCACCTATTTATTTATCTGTATAACCAACATTTAACCGCTAATCATTTTGTTGTACTATAACCATTGACATGTTCGTGTGTATTGCAGGTGCCAGTGAAGTCTATTCTCGATGATCCTTACGAAGATTGGTCTGCTGGCTTAGATTTTCAATGGATTGATGAGACTGAAGATCTGGTTGTCGACAACATGGTCCGATTGATCCATGAGGGTTTTGTTTTTAGGAAGGAAATGTTTAAAGGTGGTCTTAACGCTCTTGACCTTTCACGGTTGAGGGGAGAAAAGAAACTGAAAGAGAAAGAACCGAAAGATAAAAATGACAAGGATCACGTTGTGGAGGGTTATGAATGCGATGGATCATCTGAGTTTCACGATATGATTCGCTCATTGGAGAATCGAATATACAAAGCTCTGGATTCGAAGTTAGAGAAACTTGTTCCTCCTACTAGTCAATCTCAGCACCTCCTCCAGTCTACCATTTCACGATGCCTCCAGGACTTGGACAAGAAGATCGGTGATTCTATAAGTCTTCAACTTAAGGATATGCAGGCCGCGATAATAAATGGTGTAATTGATGCCATTGGGGCCCCACGATCCACTGTCGATGTTCTCGCTGCGAAACCAACCCATTCTATCCCTGCCACCGTCACAGAACCAACAGAGCCACCCATGAATGATTTCACAATCCCATCAGAAGCTGCTGATTGCCGCATCAACGACGTGCTTCGCGATTTGAACGTAGCAGGAGGACCGGCCTCACTTGGTTCTGATGCTTCTCTCCCTGCAACAACAGCAGGAGGACCATCAGATGGTTCTGATGCTTCTCTCCCTGCAACAACAGCAGGAGGACCGGCCTCACTTGATCATGAAGGACCCAACGCTGATGACTCCACACCTATGGATTTGGTAAGTACATAACTTGGAGTATAAATCTTAGTTTATCTGCTAACATTAATATAGCTATATCATCAGACGGAGCAGCAACTGGAGGAGCAGCAACTGGAAGAGCAGGTAACCAATTTACTTAACCGCTACCATATCACTTAGTCGCTATATATAATTACATATGTGTTACTCTGTAATGTCTATCCCACTCTGTCTGATTTATTCAGCAAAAAAAACAAGTCTTGCCCAGTCACCAACAACAACTCTCACAAGATGTCCCATTGCTTGAACTTGAACAAGTTCCTCCTCTCCTTCATCATAAACCACTCACAAATGTCATTACTAATGTTGATATCAGACTATTTCATTATTTTCCTATTCAATTTAAAAACACAAAATGTTCATGATGAATTTATCTCAGAAAAAGTCATACATTTCCTCTAAGAAAGAATGAACACTGTCAAACGAGTTTCTAACTTCCAAACTCTCAATCACAGTTTTCGTTCTCACTCTCCAATCTCTCTCCCACCGCTAAGTATATATATGCTAATCTATAAACCCTAGTATCAATCCCACCACCCAATACGCAACCAAAGCTACACTTACCGAAGCTATAAAGGTTATAACGAGAACGTTTTCCCTCTTTACCCAGCAGATTGACGGCTCCGAACCAAATGACTTCATAACGACGGAAAGTTCTTTCTTTATCCAGCGGTTCGTCTTCTCTGACGCCACTTTCGTTCTGATCCACTGCTCTGTACACGACTAATCCCCTTTCCGTGTATCGTCGCTCTGACACACATCGAATACTCCGACCAAACCCACGCGATCTAACATAAGGGCATTTCCGTCTAACCAAGGCTGAAAGGATACTCCTTTTTTCTTTATCGAAGCCCAAGGTCATTTTGCAAATATGGGCTTCAGATGGGTATATACGACCCATTCACTCTTTTTTTTATTCAAGTTCATATTTGCATACATTTAAGAGTGGGAAATTCTGGAACATGTATTATAATTAAAAACAAATAAACAAATAAACTAGATGAAGAATTGCATTGTAGGTCTAGGTTAAGGATCGATTCCTCTCTAGTACAAGTTTATTAGTTTTACATGTGGTCACGCGAATATGAGTCATTGTTTAAGGTTCATTTGCTTACGGCTTATTAATAGATCCGAATTTAACCATTTTGCCTTCAGAAAAAAAACAAATATGATGTTAATTAGGACTAATCCATAAGAGTAAACTATTTTAGAAACATGCCTTTTTGATGTAGTTATTATAAATTATTTAGTTTTAAGTATATAATCTACTAAAATAGTTGTAAATTATTATTTAGTAGAGAACATAAACTAATATAATTATTTGTAACATTTAGAATTCCTACGAAAACAAGGTCAAATCACGATTTTAATAAAATTTAATAGATAAATACTATGAATTTTTCGTTTACATTTAAAAAACTTGACTCATTTAATTTTTAAAAAGAAAATGATACAATTTGAATTATAAGTTAACATAACAAACCAATATGATGGAGAAAAAATGATGAAAAAGTTCGAAGATATTTTATTTTAAGTATTTCTGTTTTTATTATGTTGAATAACTTTTACTCATTTAATTTAATGCCAAATTTTTTAATAATAAATTAAATTATAAAGGACAAATCTCTGAGATAACATTTTTGAAGTTTTTATCACAAAAATAATCTTCAATAACCAAACTAGCTTTTTTATTTTTTAAAAATTAATTTTTTTTTTAAAAAATTTCAGTTTTAAACCTCACTCCCAAAACCCCACCCTATAACTCTAAACTCTAAGTCTAGATTAGTTAACTCAAGGGGTATAAATATAATTTTACACTTTCTAATAAAAATTATTTTGATCATTTTTTTTTTAAGTTATTTTTATGACAAAAATTTTTTAGGTCATTAAGGTATTTCTCAACTAAATAAATGATTAGATATTAATCACCATGGTGAAAACATCACTATAATATTAGATAGGAATGGCCCAGTTTTAGTCATTTTGAATTTTGGGTTCTTTCTTGGCTTTGTCAAGTCTATGAAATTTCTACCCATTGTATAGAGAAACAATCCTACGAGAAAAATAATAATAATAATCATTGTACAAATATTTGTACGCTGGTTTGATGATGAATAAATATTTCACTCTGTGTTATTTATTATCGTACAAATATTTATACAAAATAGGATCGGCTAGATAAACATGAATAAAGATCTACACTTATTTAATGATACAAGTATGTATCATTATCTGAACTAATAACTCAACATTATCCTAATAATACAAACACATCGATCACTAGGTTTTATGCAAACCGATTTGAAACTTCTGAGCCACGGTCTCATCTCCAAGTTATCTGAAAACTCTGTGCTTAAAGATGATGAGGATGATGAGACTCTGGTTAAAGACTATGACGAGGTTGGGAAGATCATTGATGACAGTAACAGAAAAGAATAGTACAGTTTATCTTCCCGAAGATTTGCTTGTGGAGATACTCTCTAGGGTTCCGGAGGCTTCTCTGGCACGGTTCCGATCTACCTCAAAAGGATGGAACGCTCTTATCAAAAAAGAAAGAAAACTTGACTACAAGTCTTCTGTTGTCATTTTAATTGATCATAGGGTTTATTTAACTAAACTAGATCTGCATGGCACTCTAGCCGACAACGTTGTCAAGATAATAAGTCAGTTCAGCATCAATGATCGTGTAGTCAATATACGCCACGTCCTATTGCTATGCACCACCATGGACGAAAGATTGGTGGTTTAGAATCCATGTTCAGGGGAAACCAGTAGGATTATCAAACCGTTAAATTCCTCCCATTATTATGATACCTACGCTCTCGGTAAATCCTCTAACAAAAAGTACAAAATCTTAAGAGTGCATCATCATGGACATGGTTTCTTGGAACCATGCCTTGTTGAGTACGAGATCTATGACTTCACATCTAATACGTGGAGGGCTGTTGGTAAGACTAGAGAGTGGTCCATTCCACGTTTGTGGCGAGGTGGAACGTCTGTGAATGAAAATGCTTACTGAGTTACTTTTACTTTTATTGAAAACAGTCCACGGTCGACGGATACCTTACGATGTTTTGATTTTTCCACAGAGAGGTTTGGACTTGTGTCTCTTCCGGGTGATCCTAATTCTTATTATATTTTTGCTTTATCAGTGACTAGAGAAGAGCAAAAGCTTTGTCTCTTAACTTCATCTCGTGGCGAGGTATACGATATGGATGTTGTAGGTGGTGGATTCTATCCCTTTCATAGGGTCCACGAAACAGTGTATCTAGCCCTTTCTACGAATGGATTTGGATGGGCTTGAGCTGGTCGGACGAATTAGGTAATTCGGCTCGAATGGGATAACGCGGAAGCGAGCCGACGCGACATCGAATCGGACAAGTACGATCAAAGAAGGATATTTATTAAGCGATACGAGTCGGACCATCCGTGAGGCCCATTACGAAAAACCCAACTGAGTTCGATTAAATTAGGGCAAACAATGAGAGGACTATAAAGGTAAGACAGCTAGGGCTCACATGAGGGGGACGGACTAAGAGGAGAGACCTGAAGTAACCTTTTAGCTTCTTTCTTTCTTCACTTCCTCGACTTATAATCGACTCTTTTTACTCATCAATAATATAAACGCCTTCGTTTGACCCTCCGACGAGTTCCCGTCTCTCTTAACTTAGATCTGACAAACTCGGTTTAAACAGATGTATGGATGGGAACTAAGATTAAAAGTACCGGAGACATGTCATGGAGTAAACTCCTAACAGTGGAACGAACCCATTACGACCAGTTCATTGAGCTTCGTACTGGGATGAGTTTCTTGGGGGATCGGGAGAATAAAGTTATAGTGCATCCCACTATATATAATAACTCTAGTAACCGCTTACACATTTTGAGAGAGGATAAACACATTCAATTAGTGGACCTTCATGATGAAGGATCTAAATGCTCACTTTCTGTCAACTATATGGGTCCAACTTTGGTTCAAATCCGACAAGGTTCTTTGGGGCTATGCACATGGAAAGCACCAGTAACGTGACTTGTAATAGTCACACTAGTTTATGCAATTGTTATCCAAGTTTTCATGATATTTGATAAATTATAATGTAAGTCTTCCTATTCCATATTTATATCTTCAATCACCATATGTATACTTAGATAATCACATCTGCTTCTACATAGATTATTACAGAATCGTTAGTCAGTACTGAAATAAAACAAGCTGGAATCAATTCTGAAAGAGAGAGAGGTAATGTTTGTTACTTAACCAAAAGATGACTAAATATTTAAATCAACACACATAAAGACAAAGTGAAACACATGAAATAAGGTAACATATAGAAACTGGCATAGTTCAAAGTTCTAGTCAGTTTTAACTTTGGATTCCTTTTTGGCTTTGCTGAGTTTATGCTTCATTGTCACGAAAAAGAGCAATGCTCCTACTATGGCCAACGCCTTGATGAAGCTTAAGAGCCGTCCAAAAAACTCGTTACCTCCAAACAAGGCAGGGTTTGTAACTGCGTGATCCGCAAGCTAACACAAAACGTACATTACACTCAGTCCTAACAAAGATCTCGCAGTTTAAACTTTATTACACATGGTATCTCAAGAACGCACCTCACGGAATTTCGATACGGCTTTCTCAATTTGCTGCTCGTCAAAGTTTGACTTGTAGAGATTGTGTGCTGCATCATACGACATCGTTTCGTTTAGGACCTAAAAAACAAACAAACAAACAAACAAACAAACCAGGAGACAAAAATAAGAAGAAAAGTTGAAACTCTGAAAGAAAAAGAGATACATGTGTTGTTATATATACCCTTTTGAATTTGAGGTAAAACAGTCCAAGTTCTTCAACGTCAATGCGATGGTTATAGAAATCATGATGTATCATTGTAGCAATGCCTTGTTGTAGAAGCTATATAACCACAATGAAACCAATGATTTAGCATGAAACCAATGATTTAGCATGATACCAAGATATATATATATATACAATAAGTGATGCAGATCAAAATAAAAAGAACTCTATAATATTCTTAGAAACTAAGCTTGCAAACATCATAAGAGCAAAATGTACCAAGAGGAAGGCACCAAAGAAGCTGCCATAGATGAAGATAAGTCCACCAAGAGTCTTCACTATGATACTAACTACCATGAGATGCTTAATCTGATCTCCTGAATAGCCTAACTTCGGTCTCCAGTAATCCTCTGCTCCTTCCCAGTTGGATCTGAGCTCCATGTAACTAAATATAACAAATAATCCCACTGGTTGAGTTTAATCAATAATAACTGAGAGGAGCATCTGGCATTGCTAGAAATCTCAGATAGGAAATGAGTTGTGATCTATATGGTACCATCTACCATAAAATCAAACTTAAAATTTCAAAGTATCTTTCAACGTCTCTTATGGATTCTTGAAATTATTCTGATCAAACCCTATTTTGAATCTAAGTAAAGATAGTGAAAACAGAGGAGGTGGTTGATGAGTCTTACTCATTCCAAGCAGAGAAGAAGAAGGAGGATGCAAAGAGAGCTCTTCCAATAGTTTCCACATAAGGGAAAGTAGCAACTCTTTCCCCTAAATTGTTCACTTTTCTCTGCACAAAATCCATCTCTATGTACCCCCTAATAAAATAAGCGAAAGGAAGACTTAACTCTTTAACGAGCCTATGGAGGAGGAATTTGAAGACGAAATGGTGATAAAATGATGATTTTACAAGAGAAAATGCAACTCGGTCTTCTTCTTGCGGAAAAATATTTAAAGAAAAAACGCACGTTCTGAGCGCTTTTGAAAGAAAATTAAACAAATAACATCTAATAACAAGAAAACTTGATTATTTTTTGTAAGATTTTAATTTGGAAAATGCAAGGAAACGTAGATGAAGAAGACAAGGAGCGGTGATGTGCATAGAATACTGCATTGACAGCTGTAATTATAGACGGTGCACCATTACTCAATGCCTTATTATTTACAGTTCTATATACTTGGTGTATTATCAAGCAAAAAGCAATACACTTACTTGGGAATAAACTAGTTATATCTCAACATAGTGATTCCAATTGTAACACATATAAACAATACAGAGTCTTCACACTTATTTTAGGTATCCGACACTTGGCTACATAACATGCAAGACATAAACACTGGATGGACTTATAACATGACGAGTTGTGATATGTAAAAAGACTTAAGAAAATTTGATTTGGTTACATATGTCACCAAAGTTGACTTATCTTTTCCGTCATATATCCGTTTACAATTTCATGGTTAAACGTGCTTGAGCTGGAGTAGTGAAAAAATGGTGACCTATCGGAAAATGATTCGCGATACCGTGCAAATGATACCAAAATACAGGAAAGGTCAGGTAGTGATTGCATGGTCAGTAAATAATGATTTTGAGTCTTGAAAAAATTAACGCACAGCCGTCAGACGGAATGGACCCACAGACCGAGAAAACGGGCGTGGATGACCCATTAACCGAGGACGGTCGGGACGTTACAGGACCCTTGTTATAACAATTCAAATCAAAACCAATTCATTCGTAGTTCCTTACGTGCAAAAAGAGTTGATAGATGGAGACTACAAGGATTTGGTAAAAACAAAAGTAGAGAGAGACTGCAAGCTATAGGTAGGCTATGTGTCGAAGAAGCAATTAAGTTCAAGGGAGAAGCAATTAAGTTCAAGGGAGAAGCAATTTTGTGTTAGTCGTCTTGTAATCGGACCCTTATTCCCGTTTTGGGTTTATTAATAATATTTATAAATTAAAAAAAAAAGTTCAAGGGAGAAGAACACTGCCAGTAAAATCCAGTTAATCATCTATCTGAGAAGGTTATTTACTTGTTTGATTTTTGTTTTTATTTTTATTTTTATTACAATCTTTTTTAATCTGGTTTGGTTAGAAGATAAATCCCACGTCAAAACACACATGATTACATTAATATCACTACTGTGCATCGTCTTCTTTTAATTTATCATAAGAATTAGGAGTCATGGCAGACAAGACACCTACTAATCTTATTGTATATTTAATAGTATGTTCATACATGCTAGCATGTTTATAATAAAACTCTTTCTAATAAATCTCTTTCGTTGAGGATGGGGTTATATTGACTTATATGCGAGCACATTAGTTGTCATGTGAACGCCAATATGGATCCAATCTAACCAATAATGTCAGTATTTCATTTAAGGGTGTAATTATCCTAAACAACGTGGTTATGCTTATGCAACGCACATCTCTATCTAATAATTATTGTTAATTAGTAGTTGTTTTTGTAAACATTGACTTCGGAAACACCCAAATCATGATTCTCACTTTCTAAATCATGATTCTCACTTTCTCTAAGATATTAAACACATTTTAAATCATCTTGTAATGAATATATTAAGCCTTTACTTTGTTAAAGATGAGCATGTGTGCGTCAATAATGGTGTTTGTCTATAATGGCTAAACGAACTTCCTCGTCATGGATGCAACCATTTTCCATTCCTCTATCATTCTCCTCAATGTATAAACTTTCTGTTTAGTTACTACTTCGTAAGCTAAATATTCATCGAAGCTTTTACTTTTGGAACAAGAACACAATCCGAGGATGTCGAACGTCAAGAACATGATGTGCACAACCTTAACAAGGTCAATGCCAGCCATTGCATTCTTCGGTAGAATGGCATTTGCCCTTGTCTTTATCATCTCTGCTATCCAAGAGTAAGAAATTTTAAAATGACTTCAAAATAAAATTTAATGTTAATTTCATATATGTATGTTTGAATCAACAAGGCTTGATCTTTACGATCTCTATGACAATTAGTTATGCTGATCATTTTGGTGGCGGAGGCGGGCCGCTAGAGAAGACGGTGGGACCAGTAGTAAATGTGATGACCAAATATGGCTCTAAGGTTCTCACGTTTTACACGGGAATGCAAGTGGTCGCATTCGATGTTAGACTCTTAGAGTTTTCACTCATAACCGCCAAGGGAACTTCAGCTTTGTGGTTTATCTTTGGACAATCTATGCCTGCTTACTTCTTGGTAATACCATAAACTTCCATCTTGAATCCTTTTTTTTCCCCAAGATTGTGAACTCAAAACATGTTTTCTTGATTCAGCTTGCAACGCAAATGCTCTCAATTGTTATCCCTTTCCCAACCAACTTGAACGACTTCACTCAGGTTAGTAATTAGCTGTGGTAACTAGTAAATCCACACATATTGGTCTTATGTGATCATTTAACTAACGAGAGATTGTGTTTGATTTACAGAACTTGACGTTAATGGGTGCGTTGCTATATTACATTGGATTAAAGCATAGTATCGACAACCTCGAGGAGGGAGAGAAGAAATGCAAGGAGAAGGAGAAAGAAGAGGACAAGCCCTCCACTTCCAAATCCAAAGCAAACTAAAATGTGAATTTAACAAACTTATTTACTTTGTTGGTAGTTGTCGTTGCCTCTCTCTTTGTTTTGCCATTAGCTCTCCTTTAGTTCCCCCGAGCTCCTTGTGAATATGTGTTTTACCTTCTTTTAATCAGACAGCTCTCTTTGATATCAGTTTTCGATCGGAATGCTTTTTCTTTTGTATGTTTCCTGGTTCTGTATTTACATGGCACGGACGAATATCCGGGTGGTTGAATGTATTTGTGATTTGTCGTATATTACGAATATCTAATTTTTCGATTTGCTTTGCTTCGAAAAAAAATACAGATATCCGGAAAAAAACGGATATCAAAAAATAAATAAATATTTGCGGATATTTAGCGAATAAACTACGAATCTCATCTGTTTTGATTATACAAATAAATTCCTTAAAAAATTTGCTACACTTGTTTTGTAAAATTTTTATTTATTTTTTTTGCATGAATATAAAATTAAAAAATTAAAAAAGTAGTGAATCTACATATTTTTGTTAAAACTTTAAACGTAGTTACAATTATAATAGCACAAAATTAAGAATTTTTTATATTTGTCATAAGTTTTTTATTTTATTTTTTATGTTATATATATGAATAATGTAATTAAAATTGTCAATCATATGTTAGCATAATAATTATATATTTTCTTAAACTTTAAATATAACCAAGATATACATATATTTATATAATGCCGCCGATCTGAGCGGATATCCGTTTTCCAAAATTTTAATATTGTGATTGTTTCGATTTTAATGAATAGAGTTTTAGTATTTGCTTTGTTTTCAAAAAATTTTTTTTTAACCCGGGGGGATGATCCGAATTTTCTGATCAAATCAAACGAATAAACGAATTGAATCGAATCAAATCTTAACGAATAAATATCCAGTCCTTACTGTATTGGATTGTTTCACTTATGAAACGTCGAATTCATATGGTTACTATGCACCAATGACCATTTTCTGCTATTAGGAAATAAGGAAATGCCACGTAACGGTTGAAGCACAGTTCAACTAATGACGTGCTTCCAAGTAATCATTATCAAAGTTCGCTGACCAGTGAAAAACTGAAAAATGGCAGACTCTTAAAACTTTTTTTGTAACAGCAGTACTCTAATATTTGATTACTTACTTTTAAGCATTAGAAAAAACAATGTATGACAACACACAAACTTGAAAAGTGGGCTAGCATTCTGGATTTCAAATTTTCCATCTCATATATACGTGACCGGCTCAGCGAATAATCCGAACTACTGGTTAGTATTGGTATCTCCTATGGAATATCTCAATTATCAGATGTACGAGTTATTTAGTTTAAGAAAAAAAGATAAACGTCTACAACCAATAATTTTACCACTGCGGTGGAAAATGTACTTCTGACTACTACGACCACTTCCAACCGTCTATAAAACTCATTGTTCGATGGTTATATATATAACTCATGTTCGATGGTAATATTACCTTATACATGATCTCTTGTAACTATTTTTCCATAATCTAATAATTTACATTTTCTAACCATTGAATTAAGAGGACTTCTACAAAAAATAATAGATTTTATTTTAAAAGTTGAGTGTTTTAATATATTAGACGTCTCTTTTTTCTCTTGTACGACACGTGGCTCATCGCAATATCTTTAAGATTTGGTTTTACTGTCCTTCTAAAAACTGGGGTTTCCCTAATTCATGCGCTATTGTCACTTTTTTTGTGAAGAATCTTTTCTTGATGAAGCAAAGAATTACAACACTAGAACATAGACAACTTTAAACCATAAAGAGATACAATGATCAATTCCAACTTTTACGCAGAAGGCTCGAACTGAGGATGATCATTGATGATATCAATCTTTCAACACCATAAGCCATTATATACAACTAGAAGAACAAAGACATGGCTTCACATCTTAAGACGACAATTCAAAACCTAGACATGGCTTCATCCGTAAAAAATGGTCTCAACATGAGAACTGTAAAAATCTTTTTAGTTTTGGTAGAGATCCACTTACAAGATATATTAGTTCTGGTCGGGATAAAACAAATCTCACAATCATCAAACAATTTCACAACGTCAAAATCATTTATCTGTAGACTAAAGAAACTAGGAACACAAGCTCTAAAGGGAGATAGAACTCCAAAACAAAAGCTTTATCTCCTATCAAAACATCAAAACAAAGGTAGTACGTGTGGATACTCGGATTTTTAGTATATTAGATTGGGATTTCAATCGTAAATCATTGACTAAACGTGTTCTCTACCAGACATAAAGTACACGAAATAGGTCACGTAAATCAAGAGAAGAATTGACATAAAGGACTGATAAATGAACACGTGTACAGTTACATGCTTACTTTAATTATAATGAAAATTACTTTAATTATACGTTTGAAAATATGTTAAACACTGTATTTGCCAGAGATAAGCTCACAAGTCATATCAATGATATCCACATTACCTACCGACGTTACCACGTTTGACTCCAAAAGATAATAGACATTAAATTTCTTGATGTTCACTTTCATGATTTAATATTTTAAGCCAATAGTACTTGGGACATCTAGAATCTTGTCACCTTTCTTTTCACTGCCGAGAGTCATATTGTTTAATTACTCGGAAAAAAAATGATCTTAATGGAATAGTTTTGCTACACCTCTTGTCTTAATCAACCGTGTACTAACATTCTCTCTTGCTGCCTTCGTCTCAACTGATGCCGTGCCAAGTGCAAAGGCTTCTCTTCTAGGTGACAATCTATCTCTTTTCGAAGGATCACCTCTTCTTCTATTGTCACTGTTCTCCGTTCTGCTTGCCGAACTGAACTATGGCTGAATCAGTAAATGCAACAACATCAATATTTTTCAAAAAAAATTCTCATAAATAAAACAATAAAAGTTTGAAATCTTTCATTTGAGGAACTTATTTGACACTCATCAAATTATTAAAAGTAAATTCTTTGTAATAGAAAATTGTTAAAATTTTTATAAAAAAAAGATTACCTAATGTGGATGGCCTAACCTCCCCTTAGATTTCGGTATTCTTTTCCTTATTACCTTCTTCTATTTCTTTGATGTAATAGTTGCTCAGTAATAACAATGTAAAACTGTATAAACTTTGTATCACTACAAAAAAAAACTGCAGTAATAAATGTATGTACGTAGTCATTAGTCAATAAATTTTGATTTTATTGATTTGTTAAATAATTATTTGAATAACAATATGTTAGAAAATGAAATAATTTAGTCGATAGTGAATAAAGTGATGCGGAAAATTCATGAAAAACAATCGCTTAATAACCTGTACCTCTCATGTTTCTCCAGTCTCCACCATTATATGGATCGAAAATGGGCCACAAGTGCAATACCTTAGCAAAATGGGAGTATATATGAAATATACAATACTATATTAAACATCAACTTGACCAATAAAATAAAATAGTAAATGAGAAACTGTCAAAATCTGGCGGTGGCATGAAGAATCAGTTTAACCAAGTCCATTGGATTCTAGTTACAGTGGGTTTAAAACCAGTCCATTGGATCCTAGTTACAGTGGTCCGCACCTCTCAACGTCGGTTCTTTCGTTACTTTCTCATTGTTTCATCGTAATCATCCCTTTTTATTTTTCTCATGTGAATTAGGACTAGGCGTTTTACGGATATCCATTAAATTTTATTCGAGTCGTTATTCGTTTCGATTCGATTCGTAAAATCTGGATATCCGTAAGTCGTCGAAGCAAAAGCAAATACTAAAAGTTAATATCCGTTAAAACGAAACAAATCACAAATACTAAAAATTTAGACCCGGATATCCATTCGATCCGACATTATACAAATAAATATATATCTACTACGAATAAATATATGATTTTATATGTAATAATTTAGATCAAAATTATTATTTTGACATAAAATATTTATTAACTTTATTTAGATTTTCTTTTATAGAATCTTTATATAACATTTTCAAATAAAACAGTGTGTTTATATGAAATTTTGATTAAATTTAGAAATTTCTGGAACATATAGTTCCTTTAATTTTTTATTATTCATTTGATATTATGTAAAAATATATATATTTTTAAAAAAAATCATATATAATTTTTCTAAATTTACTTATATTATATAAAGTAGATGAGATATCCGTAAATATTCACAAATATAAAAAAATCTAGATATCCGGAAGGTCCGGATATCCGTATTTCTCTGAAACAAAACAATCGGAAATCGATATCCGTAGATACAAAGCAAATGCACAAATACTAAAAATACAGGGTTGATTCGATTCCTGTTGTCCAACCCTAATCATGAATATAAGAACAACCCAAAACAAATGAAATACGTGATGGGTTTTTGGGTTATACTTTGGAGTAACAAATCAAATCGACAATAACAAAACTAATTGTGTTTTTATCAAATGGTATTAGAATTTATCAAAAAATGTTTCTACTCCCCTCCGTGGCGTAAATAATTGTTTTTATTACAAATAAATGTCGTTTTCAATTTTTGATGTAAAATTTACTAACTTTTTAATTTAGTTATATTTTTTCAATTTGTTGAAATATGGTTAGATGTATACTGTAATTGTATTTTTTACACATACAAAATTGTAAAATTAATATGAAATAAAAGGGATATATAAATAACATTATCTATATTAGTAAGCTAGGGAGAAAGTAAGAAACATAAATATTATTAGGTTGGAAAATGATATTTTAAAAGAATAAAAGAAACGGCAGGATTGAGAAATCCAGCAAAGCCACAGAAAATAAAGTAGAAAAGTTAAATAAAAACAGCTAAATCCTCTCTTTCATTATCTTTGACCAATACCCAAACTCTGTGTACAGTCCACATAAAAACACAACACCTTTCTATGCCACAACACACGCACACGCCTTCCTTGTATATATAAACACAACACGGACACGAATCCTTAAGGCTCACTTATCAAAACTCCATCTTCTCCCTCATATCTTTTCAGAACAACCACAAATCTCATTTTAGCTTCCAGTCTTCTTCTTCAACACCCGTTTGGTTCTTGCTTTAATGTCCACGACGATGGTGACACCGGACTGCAGCTCTGGTTCCGGTAATCAGCGGCAGCCCAGTCGCTTACAAAAGCGAGCTCCGGCGTTAAAGATAGTTCCTGCTCCGGCGAATAACTGGAAAACCGCTATACCTCTTCTCTCGCCGCTAGCTCTTTCCCCAAACTCACCGGTCCACCAACCGCTTGTTGAGAATCAGACGAAAGCTGCTGCGGTTGCGGCTGAAGAAGACGCCGGTTTTTAAGACGTGGGCAGCATCCCGCGGCGCCGTTTTGTTATGAGACATCATCGACGTTTGTTCCACCGTTTGTACCTGTTTAGTTTTTAGATCCAAAGGTTCAAAAAAAGTACAGTTTGTTTTTTGTCTTTTGGTCTTGTTTAGATCTAATGGCCCACATTTACGCGACTTTGTTTTTAAACAAACGCGCGTTTTATTATTTTGTGGTTAGAACAACGCGATTTTAGTAATAGACTTCCGAGTAGAAATTCAAAGTTATAATAGTTACTTATGTGTCTGTGCTTATCAACTTTGTAATTAAAATAAAACTATCATTTAAGAGAAAATACATTTAACTGGTTGAAAATGAAAAATATTGTGAAAATCAATTTTTTAAAACTTTATTTTTTTATATTTCATACAATAGGAGGAAAATCGTCAGGATTTATACGGGTAACTTAAATGTTTTTTAATAGGAGTATTTAGAAACCTAAAAAAATTCAAAACTCTAATTGTTTTTTTCTAAATATTCAAATAAAGACTTGGGGTATTAAATAATGGTTAAAATTACTCCAAATATGCATGTGTTTAAATTTTATTCAAATTTTGAATTTCCTTCTAAATTTTTGGATTCAATAAACCCCTCTTAAATAGTTCTAAAATTGATACAAAATATTAATTCTAAAAATTAAAATCAAACTCGAATACTTGGGACCAAGAGTATTTTGTAATAGAATCACACAATTATTATACTAAATATTAAATTTTTTGAAAATTTAATGTTATATAAATTCCAAAATATATGGAAAACTTCAAAAATTGATTCAAAAAGTGTGTTAAGTAATATACCTAATAGCCAAAATGGTTCGACGACTGATAATTCTCCACTATATGTCGTTAATACTAAACAGAAAATAATGTTTAATTAAGTGTTATATATGTAAGATTTATATTATTCTTGGAGTGGCGGTAAATTTCTAATGTTGTATATTAATTTGTTATTTTTGGATTTTTTGGAGATTTTTAGATTGAGTTTTTTCTCTTTACATGTAATTCAAATGCCGTACAGGATCAAAAGAAAATTAAAACTAAAAACTTAAAAATTTTCGTTTAATGGTGATAAATCGTACATCAACGAAAACCAGAAAATCAAATAAACATAAAGATCAATACCGTCAATGGATGTAAGTTTAAAAAGTCGTCATTAACACAAAGCGGTTGGTGGCGTACTTATATAACTTCAGTCATGGAAGTTTTTTGCCCAGTAGTCCCATAGGAATGTAGCTGGAACAGAAGAAACAATATAAAGAATAGATCAATTAATTTCTTTGTGGCAAAAAAGTCTTTTTTTTGGAAGACGGCAAAGAAATGCTGTAAAAACAAAACTTTATCACCCAAATCACCTTGAATGTGAGCAAAATAAAAGAACATGGAGATTAAGAAGCAATACAAAACAAAGTAGCTTGGCAATTATCAAAGGGCTCTTCCAAAAACAATGAAATTACGTCAAAGCCAAATAGTCAGTTATAATAAGCTCATAGCCCAAATCATTTCAGTATAATAAGTGTCAAAGCCTAAAGTGCATGTCATTATATATAATCAAAGCCCAAAACTAAAATATGTCAAGTTCTGCAATCTTCTACAATCATTTCTCTAAAGTCTATTTCTTCACTTATTACCAGAAAAGAAACTCTCATGAAAGCTTCTTTGAAACTTATCTTTCATCAGGTTTTTTCATATTGCGTTGTGACTTGGCTTTGGCGTCGTTTTCTACCCTAGAATTCTCTTCTCCATTTCTCATCTATAGCTGCAACATTAAAGGAATCAAAAGTACGTATCTGAATAAATTTCAGTAGTTATGATAAAGAAGATCATTTAGGATACTATGTTAGTACAAGACTATTAAGTTTAATAAAGTGGCATTTTGCGTGATGCTATGGACAAATGTCCAAATGAAAATCGAACAAAATCTTAAACCTACAATTATGATCAGTATAGAATATTATGTTAATTCAGATGTGGGGCGCGGTTGTTGGCCGTCACCACGCCTACAATTAAGTCTTGATCTGTTTTGTATGCTACGTACATACAACGGCAAGAAGTAAGATGAACTTCTGGAATTGTCGTTTAATTAAGATATCGTGATAATATTATTTGTTACATCATTTGTTAACTAATGAAGAAAGCATAAAGATGAAATTATAGTGTTAAACTGTTTCAACCATAATAAGATGGTACCAACAATCCTTTTTTGTTTTGTTCTTACTAGTGGGCTTGTG